>JAOVYW010038845.1:0-14399 GCA_025775045.1 Hiodon tergisus | reverse complement strand
TACCAAATGTGTTTGTAACTAAAGGAATAGTGTTACCAAATGTGTTTGTAACTAAAGGAATAGTGTTACCAAATGTGGCTGTTACTAAAGATAGTGTTACCAAATGTGTTTGTAACGAAAGGTATAGTGTTTCCAGATGTGTTTGTAACTAAAGATATAGTGTTACCAGATGTGTTTGTAACTAATGATGGTGTTACCAAATGTGTTTGTAACTAAAGGTATAATGTTACCAAATGTGGCTGTAACTAAAGATATAGTGTTACCAAATCTGGTTGTAAATAAAGGTATACGTTTGGCAACCGTTGCCATTGATCATCAAAAGTAATAGTGTTTGGACAGTGCTTTCAGTGGCAAAGAGGAGGTTGGAAACTTCCAAAGCTGCCTTTCTGCTGAAAAGCCAACCAAATGAGGACAACTAAATTTCAATGGTTCATGGTGCAGCAGACCCTCACCAGTGCGGTCGTTTTTTCCACTAGCAGTCAATGTTCAGAACTTCCCCAGCCAAAGAATTCAATTCTCAGCGCCCTAATTCTGTGGGCGTGGCTGTTTTGGTGAGGTGAACACCCTCTGCAGTCAAGATCAGGCAGCCAGGCTCATTTCTGATCTCAGTATCTCGGCCCTGCTAATACAAAATTAACTTTGGAGTAAAGGTTTTGACTTCCAATGCGGCCCAAAAATACTTATTTGCGATTGGATTCTCGTGGACCATAGTCCCTAGTCTGGCTTACATGTTAGAGGGCTTTTTGAGGTCCACAACTTTTAGCGGGGATCTAATTAAAATGTCCAACTTCACACAATTGGATTCTGCTGCACGGTTAAATGGGGGTAATCCACTTTTAGCTCCCACATAGGATATAACGCAGTCAGGGAGCAGAGCTAATTAAGTGCTATTAGCCTCTATTGACAGTGTCATAATCATTGCTACCATAATGCGATTTTTTCAAAAAGTTATTTGGATGCTCAGCGAATACTTAGGCACTCTTCTACAGAGTCCTAAATAGATACTGTGTCAGTCTGAGCCATCTACTCCACGGTCATGGTCCATGGTCTCAGTGTGGCTCAAGGGGTTGTGTGGTACAAGTATCCGGTTACGCCACTGGACCTTCTACACCACCGGTCCAGAAGCCCAGTGGGGCCCAACTGCTGCCCGGGTGAACAGCCCATCAGCTATGTAGCGGATGGGCAAAGCTACCCGGCTGTACGTTCCCCTTGGTAAATTAAACTGGTTTGTTCCTCCCTCGCCGCAGGGATGCGCCCGGCCATCTGGCGTCGGATCTGAGCCGCATATCCCGCAGCCCCGCTCGCCCTCGTAACGCTTACCGATTCTAACTGAACAGGGATGCAGGAAACACGGAGCGACGGTGTAATTCGGGGCTCTCCGCAGTCCGAGGTGCGTGGATCCAGCGGGGCAACAAGAGACTTCGGCCGCCGCCGTGATTTCACCCTGTGTGCCCTGCACACGTTCGCACTCAAAGCCATCCATCTATTTCCAAACCGAAAGCCAGAGAACGATGGTTCAGACGTAAGTGTGGTTTTGAGGACACAGAAAAAAAGACTTTTAGGGAGCGAAATACATGTTAAGAAATAATGAAACTGAGATCTATGAAAAGAACAAACACAGAATGCCCGGCACAGGGAAGAAAACAAGCTGAAAATGTCCGCTCCACGTTTGAGTGGCTTATTTACAACAACTCTCCCCTTACACAGGTGCCATATCTGACGTCATAGCACCACTCTGCAAGGCTTTTTAAAGGAGAAAATTACGCCTACATATGCCTAGATTCCACAGTGTAGTCAATCATGAAGAAAAAAAATCCCAAGTAACGGGGAAACCGCCCTTCCACAACTGCTCACCCATTCCCAGGCAGTAAATATAAATTTGCACTTATTAAGCCGAAGCCCTTATCCAGTGCCACTTACAGCTCGGACAGACATTAATTAAAGCACATTTAAGTCCACATTTCAGCCAAGTATATCAAGATAAACCTCACAGTAAACACAAAATACTAAGAGACTATGTATTTAAACCTCACAGAAAACACTAAATCCTAAGAGACTGTGTATTTAAACCTCACAGTAAACACAAAATACTAAGAGACTATGCATTTATACCTCACAGAAAACACTAAATCCTAAGAGATTTGTTGTTACACCTTATAGTAAACACTAAATCCTAAGAGATTTGTTGTTACACCTTATAGTAAACACTAAATCCTAAGAGATTTGTTGTTAAACCTCAGAGACACAAATTACTGAGAGACTATGGAGTTAACGCTCACAGTAAAAATGTAACCACTAAAAACCCATCCATAGGAACTGACTTTGCAGAAAGCCTTGCCTTGGAAAATGTCGGTGCTTAGCAACATTCTGCCATTGTCCATGGAATGTGTGTGTGTGGGGGGGAGGGGGGGTTAGCTGAGGAAACCTCCACAGAGCCCCAAGATACCCCCTATGGCTCTAGCTGAACGCCTGTCTGTGCTGTAAATGAGAGGCAACCAATCACGGGGCACCGCCCTGGCACCTTCATCTTCAAGCTAACAGATAGCCTGGCGACGTGTAAAACTGTATTTAGATTAAAGGCAATGCGCAAAGAGAAACACTCACGTGTGTGTGTGTGTGTGTGAGTGTGTGAGACAGTAGGACACATAAAAGAGGCAGAATTTGGAATTCTTTCATCTTTTCTTGAAAAGAAGGAGTTAATTCAAAGTCATTAATTCAAAGCAAGCTTATTGCTGACTTCTGGTTCAGTACTAGCAAGTAACCATAGCAACTAACTCAGTGAACAGTGCTATGGAATACACTGAGAGCAGGGGGGAAAAACCGGCACCCAGTGTAATCCAATATTGATCCCTGCTATATATTATCACCGCACATCGCTTACGCTAAATCAGAATTTGGAGGGCCGTCTTTACAAAAGGGTCATATGTCAAATTCATCACACATACAGGCTGCGTTCATCTATTTCTCCGAGGCAGCCCATCTCCGTGCGACCTTTCAACCGACGGTGTTGTCGCTCCTATCCGAAAATGGAAACAAAAATAACGCAGTGTGCAGGAAGCCAAGGTTACACAACAAGGAGGGGGCGGAGCGTCGTTCTCAATAAGGGATGGACATTAAAAGATGAATTAATCCTTTTTTTTTTTTTTGAAGGAAAATCCAAGCTGTGGCAAGCTGTTCAACTCCCAGGATCCGAGCCTAAATAGCGGCGTTGTCCATTGTGACTCTGGCAATACCACACTTGGTAGACAAGCAGTTTGCCCTGTTGACAGAAAGCCCATTCATTGATACTGATGCCATGTAAATAGAAATAGTTTTAGGGTCGTGGACCCGCCCAGCAGGGTCTCAGAGATCCTAGGTTATAGGAGACATAATAAGATGGACAAAAATGAATGGTACAGTTTGTACTTGGAATTGTTCCTGAGTGAACAATGCCTATTGCAGTTGAATTTGCTAGCACAGTAATAATACAGGCTGGAGACTTGTAAACCCCCTACTCCCTGAACACGTGAATTTAGCATGTTTATGGCTGGTTTTTGTGTGTTTTGTCAGTGTAAAATAATAAACTGTATCAAGCCCTTAATGATACCTGCGCGTCATGATTGATCCACCGATGTTGGAGCCAATGGAGCAAGACAACGCTGTGGTGTTCCCTGCTAGGAGTGTCTGAATGACTGAACCGGGCCGTGCAAATCGCACTCAAGCAATACGCCAGTGTCTCCCCCCCCCCCCCCCCGAATATTCCTAAAGTGTTCACCGGCGTCCGGTGCACTGTTCCTGAAGCGATTCCCCGTCCGCTCGCGAGCATTGTTCCACGCAGCCTCTTAAAAGTAACGGTACTCTGGGGCTTTTGTTTCTGCCCCAGGTTTCAGAGCAGTCTGTTTCGAAGGTGCCAAGACTACAGAGAAACCCATCCAGGTAATATACATATACGTTGATAAACAGTATTGTGGCCATTCGATGGGGCTGCCCACATTCTGTGATTCCCATATACTTTAGCCCATAAGATAAAGAGGTGAATGCACCCGTTTACTCTGTCATATGCTTCCTGAATAAAACACGGATGGGTGAATTAGGAGATTCCTAAAACTACAGTGCTGATACTAAGATAGCCACTTTCTTACACCTGGGTCTTTTTAGCAGCAAGCCGTTTCGTTTCAACACTCGGAGGACCGTCTACGAAATACAGAAAAACATTTTTGTACAGAAACCGCCTCGCCGTGTTGTGCCAAAGACGCGGTACCAAGCTGTGATAGATATGTCACAGCTTTCAAAAGACCTGCCGAAATTCAGGTCAAACACCCCTGGAACACTATCAGCTGGTGAGAGATCCTTATTTCCCACAGTGGGGGCCCCACACAGCGAGCCCAGAACAACGGTGAATTATCAGAGAGGCACAGAGGAGGCAGGAGGGAAGGTGGATAGGCATACGGAGAGATTTGTGGGATTGAACGGTGACTGGTTTAACATGGCAGAACCGGCATCAAAGAGCAATCTGCACGGCCGCTAAGAGGACTAAAATGTGGATATTGAAATAATTGTTGAAAATCTGAAAAAACTTGATATGCAGATGTTTTGTCCACTTCAGAAGAATAGGTGAGCGCCAAACTGAATAGGTGAGCGCCAAACTGAATCTTGAATGGGAAGAGCTTGTTTGGTGTGTTCCCAGAACCAGGACCGGGAAAAACACCTCCACAATTGATGAGCGGGTGATTTGAGACCCTCCCTAATCCGCACACAGAAAGCAAGACCTCTCCCAAAAAAAGCCTCCCTCTCATTTCCACACTATGATGTTATCAGGGATCCACACCAGCACTGAAAATTAAAGCCAATTTCGAAGCACACGGACCATAAATTAAGAACTCAGACACAGGAAAACAATGGGAGGGGGGTAAAGGGGTCACACTAGGAATTCTGACAAAAGCCTTTCTTTTTTATTTATACAGTAGGTCTGTGTTAATTGTTGCTGCGGTAACCCGACACCCAAGCTCTGAACCCAGTGAGGATGGAAAAACAAGGAAACGGCTTTTTGAGATCTGGCAGAGGCCGCAGAATAATGTCTGTTATTTTAATCTGAGGTCTGCTATCCAATTCAAGACCGGGGGGGGGGAACAAACCCCCTCGCTTCCAGTGAAGGAAAAAAGACAATTAAACCATCTGCCATAGAGATAGAATAAGACGATTGTGTTATTTTTATTTGATCAGAAACATGGCGGTTCCCAACAAACGTGCGTTGGAATTATTTCCTGATTAAAAAGATTGGTGTCGACGTGTACCACAGAATCAGAACAAAGCCCATTTCACACCAGCCCATGCATCCTTTAAGGCAGAACTTCACACCCGCTCATGCAGCCTGTAGGGAAGCCCTGGCACGTTGTTCCTGCAGGTGGACCAAAATCCCTCCACGAGGTCTTCCTATGAATGTGAACAGGCGCAGTCCACCGAGCGCCCCGAGATAGTAAGTGAACGGGACCTCGACTCGCATTTAACGCCGACGGAGTCAGGCCCTGATGCCCTGCGATCGAAAATAAAGTTATGCGCATTCTCCAAAAAAAAAAAAAAAACATTCCAGCCTGCACTGGGAAGAGGCAGAAAGGCAGCGTTGATTGTTTGTTGGGGTTTTACTCAAAGGATCTACACAGAGGGTAATGACAGAAAGCACTATACACGCTCAATGGGGCCATTGTGTGGTCAGCATGTGACTTTCCACATAAAACATGAGGTAAAGCACCAAAAGTAGTAGGGAGAAAACAATGAAAGGATTCCTTGAACTCCTACGGGAAGCAACCTGTCGTTTTTTTAAAAGTTACAATCTGGTAATAAAACTCGCTTAACTGGCTCAGAATCAATCAAGGATGGTCGAATAGCAGCTTAAACAAACAGATGATTAAATAGTAACACCGCATTGCAGCAAAAAAAACTTACCAGACAAACAAAAATAACATATTTCCGGCTGCTGAATCTAAATCTAAATAAATACATAAATAAACCGTTTTTTTTTAAATCCGAACGGAAAAAAACTTTTTCCGCTCTAAAGGAGTTTTCCCCCCACCGGCCCTTGAACTTCTAAGCAGTATGTTTACACCAATGATAAGGGCGAACAATGGAGTCACGAGTGAGCTACTTCAGTCAAGACAATTAACGGCCCCACAGACCGATCCAGATTTACTGCACACAGTAATGATTCATGAGCCAAACTGTATGGTAATTCATGAAAATTATTATCTTATATATCTTATATCTAATATAATTCTGAAATTACATAACTTGGATCCTTGAAGAAATGTGCCAACACAATTTCCATATGTAGATTAATTGTTTCATAGCTTAAAAATGGTTGCTAAAGTTTTTATTTACTTCAGTTTAATTTGGACTATAAAATACAATCGTGAATATCACACATAAAACTATATCTAATATCTGTCAAACCACCAGCTTAATCTGATTATACGCTTTTAGCTGCTTATCGGCCAGCTTAATTGCTAAGTATATTTAAAAATGAAGGACATAACGTTATAATATGGCCTACATTAATTGCAACATACGTCGGGTCAGGTTTGTTAAATGTATTAAAATGTATTAGGAATTACTGTGTGTATTTGTGTGTCTGTGCTTAGAATTGCTTTGTTGTTTATTTTATTTAATTCCGGAGGCTTTCTCAAACGTCATGTTTCGCTAATATTGGAAAAAGGCAATCTCTGACAGAAGTAAACGTATGCATGGCGAAAGTTAAATACGCAAGACATTTTCAAACTCGGACAAGGCTATTAGTTTAAACAAAAAAAACATAAGCCGAGTGTCACTTTTTAAACATCCGCAAGTGACCGTTGCTTCAGAGACTTACGAACTCAAGTCACTCGTCTTCCCAAAGCAATTCCCAGTTCTTCACTTTAAAGGTAACGGGGCATCACTCACCCATTAAAAGGTTTTTAAGTCCCAAACCGTCAAAATGAGAAGCATACACTTGATCTCTATTCCACCGCAGTAACTTGTATCAGAATTCAAAGTCTTTCCTACTGGTTGCAAAATGAAGCCGTTGGGGTACAGAGGCGTCACAGATCCTCGGCGGGCGGAGTTCTTAGTTGCAAGGAATCCTTGCAAATCAATGGGTTTTTGTTTCACCGAATTAATGAGAGACGAAAGTAACGCCACTGTAATGCATTAAAAAATGTGTCACTTTCGGTACATGCGTTGGAATCTAAAGACGACACCCTCGTCAGAAACGAACAAGTGATTACATTTACAATTTACACACAGTAACAAAAACGGCCAGCCGAAATATCAGGTTTATTATTAGCCACCTAAATTATTCTAATTTCCCCTTAATTTCTCGTCAAATTGGCCCATGCATTTATACTGTCTTTCTCTTTGTGTTTGGAACGTGTGTCTAACGTATTTTTTACCAAATGCCATATTTAGTAGGCTAGCAAACCAGGGAAACCTATAAACTTATCTCACGATGACTGCTATTGGCATGTATAGGACTTATCTCAAGCCACCAGCAAACCACGGCGCACTTGCTTTACTGAGAACTTGAGGCTTCAGATGCCGATGTCAGTGCACTTGGGCAAGGGGAACGCCCTCTCTGCTCACATTCCAACTGCAACGCGCTTCTTTGAGCGATTTTCTTCTAGCGACGTCTATCACGCTTTACATCCCAAAAAGCGACTTCAAGATTGGTTTTCATGCATACATTCTGTAATAATGACCATTCATCGCTGTCTTTCTTTGTCATCCTATCGTTTCTGTGAAAGACAACCCTTAACCCAAAGCCGTGTTGGAAATCTCTAAGTAACATTTCACACAGCTAATTGGCTGATGTGGTAAATCGTCAAGACTGACAGCCATTCTCCATGGAAACCTTTAGAATATCGCAAGCCGGAAAATAAATGAGTGCGCTACATTAAATTACATATTGACTAAGCTGTCAGAGGTTTCTGAAATGTCTTCGTCCTATGCTTAATGGCTGTCATGTTGATCAGCTTGTAAAGATATTCAAATATTATTTTCCATAGTCATGTAGCGAAACTAAATACTCACCTAGGCATAATTCCCAGAGTTTAATGCTTTAGATGTCAACAGACATGCTTAAATACATAAATAAATAAATAAATAAATACAATGTTAAACTGAAAGCTACTCTTTACACGTTCCATTACAAGTTCCGAACAACGCGGCGTAACTGCACGCCAACTCAGTGACAGCGTTTGGGTCCATGTGAAGTCGATTAATACTCTTCGCCCATTTTCTGTAATATTTCACTGACATCTCAGACAGCCCATCTTTTGGTGAGGGAATCGTTCCATTCCAGACTCTCTGTGACATCATCAATCAAACTCATTAACTCTGACAGCAGTTAGTCGCAAGTATTGCTGATTTGGCGAACTAGTATAACATGAAGCATATCTATAACTTGACAGATATCTACAGAAGGCCACATTAGACATCACGAGAATGCCTGCAGATTGCCAACGTCCCTCCAATTAGTGAAAGACATCTGCGGACATAATGATTGATCCAATTTATGGAAAAAAATAAAATAAAAATAAAACAGAACTACCTGGTCTAAATAATATAATAAATAAAAACAAATGGCGTTGCTGATATTCTAGTATGTTAAACTTGATAATTAGATAATTAATTGTGCAGTACAGCAATTTTGGTATTTTGATCTTTTAGTTGCATAGTCAAATACATTTATACATTTTTCATTTTAAATATTAGCAAAATGCACATTTATTTTTTCTTTGTGCTATTTAAACGGTTTTTAATGATCAAGGCTAACGGCAGTATGAGTTGCCTAGAATACAAACAATTTTAGGATGCCGGGACCCACGACCAATATCCCTTAATTCAAATTGCATGTTGAATTTTTAATGTATTTTGTATGTATTTATGTATTTATTTTTTCTACAGGCAGGTTGCTCGTGTTTTGTTTCAGCCTTCGACCGTCGCTGAACACACCCTTATCGCCCACACTTGAAAACAAACGAAAAATATAATTGGTAGAACCAATGGCGCCATCTGTAGGCAGCTAAAGATAAAGCTGATATATGAGGTTATACTGTTCAGACGTGATGAAAATACATGAATTGGTGATACACAAATTAATAATAATAATTATTATTATTATAAAAGTAATATTAGCAGCAGTATTCCCATTTCTTTATTATTGTCTAAAGAATTGTGCAAATATAATACCGTGACTAATCCTCTGGGTGTTCAGGTCTTATGCTTAGTACGTGTTGAGTGTGTCGTGGAGGAACACGTAGAAACAGTGCTTGGTAACATTAAATGGTCTGGCCTGTACTGCGTATCAAGCCAATTTTTTTTCTTGTAGTTAATTCGTTGATTGAACTGCTAGATTCGCACCCCGGTGCAGCAGCAGTGGCGCTTGGTAATTTTCTATGGAATGCGTTTCTTTCATACACTAGTCACCAAGGTTTAATTATGCACCCGTTTATTTGCATACAATTAAATAATGCAGTATCTCTGCAAGCAGCCTATTATAACTCATTAGGGCGTTCCTTGTTAAATTAGGAACATGTATCCATAAAATCAGGATTCACATTATATGTATACTAATGTTATTCCGTTTTTCCAAACAATTCCCGAGAATGTATTCGACAGATCTATGAATTCCCGTATCCATGGCGCCTAGGCACCGCCTTTCTCCCTTTTTAGGTTACGACTTAAAGGGACTGAGCCATCGAGATGTGGAAAACCAAGAAACAGGCGTGGATGTTTTTTGATTGATATGCCAGCTACCCAATGATGTCTAAAAATATGGAAACTGTAGCGACAAAAATGAGTTTAATCGTCCAATGGTAGCTGCAATACGGAAGCAGCGTTAACAAGCTACCGAGGCTAGGTGAACGAAGTGTTTCTGATCAGTAAAACACCTTATTTCAGCACCGCTCCGCTCTCCACTGTCAACGTAGGTAAGCGTGTTTCATTTCCTATTGAGGAATTTCACAAGAACGTATAACCCCTTTCAGCGCATACGCTTTCTCCCTCGAGTTTGCAATCGTTGTTTATTAAAATATTCCGAGGCTGTTTCATGTAAATGTGAATGAATAAATTATTGTCATCAGCAGTGATAAGAAGACACAAGACAATACAATTCTGGATTATAATCTTGTGTGTCCATGTGGCTCTGTTTGCGAAAAACAGACTGTCGCTTCGTTGAAAGACCTCTGAATGAAAGGCACTGGGCAACATTGTACGAGAAAACGCGAATACCTGCGGTAAATTACATGGCATGGTTCAATATACAGAACTTGTACTTGTAATCCTGAAGACATATATTTTATTGTTGTTGTCGTGGTTCCTGCAGACTATTCTGCAAACTATTCATCTGTTAAATGACTGAAAAACTGGCTGATTGCTATTAACCATTGCATCTGGCCGATACTTAGGACAGCATGTATTCTACCTGTGGCTCTTTTGAAAACTATGTAGCCCAGAATGTGTGGAGTACGAAGCGGAAGGAATTGTGAAAATAACTGAGCCGTAGTTAACCTATAAAGATGTGGCCTGCCTCCTCATTTGGAGTTTTGGTCGTTACGTTTGTACTGCACAGCTTTATCGTTTCTGTGGGAAAGTACAGTTTTGTTAATTACAGGGATGTAGCAAACAATGATTCGTTGTTATCTAAAATATCGAAAAAAGTTTTTGCTTTTAGTGGCGTGCCTGCTCTCAAATCCCCTGCATTTGACTCGTGTTTTTATTTAATATTACAGATGACAAAAATTATTCAATGGGCTTTGTGAATTGCCGAGTTAAGATATCTCCCCCTGGCATCACACGGATAAAGTGTCTGAAGCATCTTAAATGCGAATTTAATAAATGGCTCCAGTTCTGCGGGAGAGAACACCTGATATTGGAGATGCCCAAGTCTTCTTCGTGCCGAATCTGGGAACCCTGATTGACACGCACTCATACTGTGCGTGTAGGTAGCTGGCCGTTGTGAAACGCCAAGTGGTGTTCATTATAAAAGTTTCAGCGGAGATTTGCCAGTTCCTGGGAAAGCTGTCGTAATTTTCAGTCGCCCTTCAGCAGGGTTTAGGCTTCTGTAATGTAAAGTTGTAATTACAGGATTTACATTTTTCTCACTAGCACGTCCATCAGCCTGAGGCGCTCTATGGCAGAGGTGTCAGTCCCCGGTTCCTGGGGGCCATAGGGTGGTAGGAGATGGGATTGTCTGGCAGAGCGCCGCGGTAACCATGGTTGTGGAAGAGCCGGGACTGTTTCGGTGCAGTCGAGGCGCCCCGTATGGCACAGGGATTCCAGGCCCGCGGTGAGATGGGGACTGGCGCTGTTCGGCAACAGATAAGATTTACGGAATCCCCTGCAAGGCGCTGTCACTTCCAATCACCGTAATCCTGTTGTCTGTCCTTGTAAAGGGGCAGATGGGAGAGACTCCATTGTGCTGGCGTGTGGCGTGTGCTCGTCTCTGTCCTGCAAGTCCGTGTTAAAGTTGTCTTATTCAAAAGCAAAGCACAAGCACGCAAGACGCAGGTCAATCGTTGGTGGCGATACGAGCTAGGCACTGGTGAGAAACACCTAATTGCTTGCTTAACTGTTTGCTGAATTTACTGATTTGTTGAAATGCTGGGGCCAGTTCTGTCACGTCGATATTTGTATTAGTATCTTCTAGCATAAAGTTGCGATGGTATTTCTGCTCTCCCAGCGAACCTGCAGAGATATTTTTACTGTAGGTGTATGTACAGGCATATGTTTCATCTTAAAATAATGAAGATGAAAGTGAACAGTGTTTACCAAAACTGTGTGCAGTGAATGTAATATGCGCATCACAATAGGGCCATGTTCTGTTTCTGAAGGATGTAATGCTCTTGTAGAATATTTTGCATTGTGTTTTAGGAGATTAAAAGAAACAAAAGCAATGCTCGACACTCTTTCTTTAGTGCGTCTATGAGCTGCGATTAGCATTGAAAGTGGTCTCGGCGCCCGTGTTTTTGCATGCCTGATGTAAATGAATCCCCACGCTCGGCCAATAGCCAATGACTGAGCCTCTCGTGGCCGATGGATTAGTCCGCTTCGGTTTTCTTAAGGGCGGCTGGACAGTTGAGGTCGAGGCTGCACGGATGTCGACAGGCCCAGGCTTTAAAACACACCACCCAAACGTGTTTGGTGTGAAACTTGTTTATCTGTGGAAGTGATTTTCACCCGGCACTCATGCTGAACGTTGGTGTTCCTTGAATGAGAAGCTTAGCGGGCTGAACGTCCAGTCACGCCTCCCGGGGTTTGCCCACGCACGGGAACCGGATCCCACGTAAGTGTGAATTTCCAGAAGACGGTTAGGAACGGTGGTTCTCAGAAGTCTGAGCGACGTAGCCCGAAACCAAGCAGATATGGACAGATAACGCAATAGATTATCTTGTTAAGCCTGGTCTGGGACAACAGACAGATTGTCCAGGCATTAGAAGAAAAGATGACAGGTACCTTTGGACGTGCGGAATGTTGTTAGGGTTCTGTGAATGAACATGGATCATCAGAATTCTACCGTAAAGGGAAAGATATCTTTTTTTCTGTGTGTGGTTCAGATGTACAGGGCGGGAATTGTCGCAATATCAGCGGTGGGGATTAAACAAAACCGTGCCTCAAACACAATGGAATCATTGTTGCAGTTAAGTTCTATTCTGTAATGTGTGTTAGCGAGCGGCTCATAGTTACGTTTTTCGAGGGGGGTTGTTGGTATTTTCATGAATATCATAGCCCATGTTAAGTATCTTGTTCTTGTCGTCGCGTTAAATGTAGATTTTCCGTCACTTGAGTTCTCCCCTGTCTCCTGAGTGCTACTAAAATGTAGCAGTTGCCTGTAGGTCTTTTATTATCAGTAGTTTTCTGCATTTTGTTTACGAGCATTTCATTGTGACCGTAGGAAATGAGTATAATACACATTCAGTTTCAGTGTATTTCCTTGTTGGGGTATGTATGACAATAAATTCATATTGTTATTTCAGCCTATCGTCTAATCCCAATTGAATAGTCTCTGCCGATTGGAAACGTCAGTTCAGCAGATCAGAAGATCCTGTTGTGCGTCTAGCGGATCTCTACGGCCTGGCTTTTCGTAAGGTGAGATTTTAAAGAGGTAAAGATGAAGACGTCTCTGAAGAGCATGAAGTAGGAGAGAGAGGGAGAATGAACTGGAGGTTGTACATCCTGTCAGTTTGTGCTGAATCATTAAACCCTGTGTGTCGTGTCCCTGTGGATACTCCAGTTTCCTACAATACTGGCCAATTTACTCATGAAATCCTTTAATTGGCCAGTTAACCAATCCTTTATATGGTTAATTAGCATACCCTGTAGGATTGCTTGGAGCTGTAGGACTCGTTCAAACAGAGTAATGTTGTCGTTCTGGGCCCTTGTTGGCGTTTTTTTACCCTGTGAATGGCAGAGCGATGGTCTCTGTTGAATGAGGAATTTAGGTATTTGTCAAAGTAAGAACTGGACTCTGCAGGTACAGCCTTGCCAATGTAAAAAGGTCTGGCGTTGTTGAGTCACACGTTAAGTCACACGCAGTGTTATGAGTAATGAGGGTGGAAGGGTTGGGTGAATTCTGGTCTTGCTTTGATGCAGGGACCCCTAGTCTAGCGGACTTCCACACAGGGGCCCCTAGTCCCGCACACTTCTCCCCCAGGGGCCCCTAATCTCGAAACACTCCCACTCAGGGGGCCCCTAGTCCCGCACACTCCCCCACAGTGGGCCCCTAGTCCCGCACACTCCCCCACAGCGGGCCCCTAGTCCTGCACACTCCACACAGGGGCCCCTAGTCCCAAAACACTCCCCCACAGGGGGCCCCTAGTCCCGCACACTCCACACAGGGGGCCCCTAGTCCCGCTCACTCCCCACAGGGGCCCCTAGTCCCGCACACTCCCCACAGGGGCCCCTAGTCCCGCACACTCCACACAGGGGCCCCTAGTCCCGAAACACTCCCCCAGCCAGGCTCCAGCTTCTTCACTTCCACTCCTGAGTTTCTCTCTTCATCGCCTAGGAAACAGTGCAATGAGTGCCCCCCCCCCCGTATTGTCTGGGTAGGCTTCTCGGGGCCGTGCACCCCAGCCTGGTTACCAGCTGAACGCTGCGCTGTGCTCAGGCCGACACCGAACCCTCTGCTTGGATCGGGCTTGCGGACACTTGACATTTACACACCGTCGTCTCGGGGGAGGGGGCATCACGCTTTGAGCCTCGCCTTCGACGGACTGATTGTCATGCAAAGCAGCTGTCTGGAACAACAGGCAGGTGATTCACTGCAAGCTTCGGCTAACATGGAGGGCTGCTCGCCTTTCCTAGGTCTACTCATCGCCCGTCATTACGGCACTCTTATTGCTCTGCTGTCTTTGGGCAAAGGAAGCCGCAGCAGGGATGGACAGGCAGTT
>JAOVYW010038835.1:0-27072 GCA_025775045.1 Hiodon tergisus | reverse complement strand
GGGGGGACTCCTTGACCCTGGAGCACAGGGTTTTTACCCAAAAGAACTCAATGAGATTGACCTTCTGACCTTGGAGGGCCCCATGGTCTTTGGAAAGGTGTAAGAGGAGCATCCTTCGGGGACCAGCCCCAGCTGGGTAAATGGGGTGTGGAATGTGGCCTGCGAAAGTGAGGACCAAAACAGAGAAACTCAACAGCAGCTGCTTGCCTTCAAATTCACTCACACGCAGTTTACACACTCACAGTTTATAATTTCACATTTACCCATTGATTCAGCCAGCAGCGCCGGGATTCTAACCAGCAGCCTTTTGGTTACAAGTCTGATACCTTAATGCCATAAAAATATCATCATCTTTAATGGATCAGATATTCGCTCAAAAATGCAGTAACCCAAGATTCATCAAGAAACGCCTCCTGCTGGAGCAAGGCACTTCCTGCTGGAGTGAACCCAAACACACCCAATAAAACAGGTATAACGCAAATTCCCGCCACGCCACTCTACCTTTTCGGTGGCGTAGACCACGTCGAACAGGCCCAGAACAGTGACGGCCACCCCCACGGCCGGGCCATTGACCAGCGCAATCAGAGGCTTAGGGAAGTCAATGAAGGCCTTTACAAACCTCCTGAAATATAGAGCAGCGCAGGCATTTTGCAAAGGAAAAGGGAAGTCCCAACCCCTGAACAAATACCACCTGAATAATGTGGAGGATAGACCACTGATTATCTTCAACTAAGGAACCGCAGATCGATTCCTGTTAACAATCCGTCAACTTTCACGAGACACCCACTGGTCCTTACCTGAACAGCTCATTTGTGGCCTTGACTTTATCCTCTATATCACAGCCTGGAGCTGTGCTGATGTTGTTCAAGTCATTGCCACTGCTGTAGAAATCTCCACTACCTTGTAGTGCACGCCAGCACCACCAAAAAAGGGTCAAGGCAGACATTAAAAAACATAAATTACACATAGAACAGTCACACAGGAAATGTTTACTTGTTCTTTTTCCCGGCAGAATCAATTATTTACCTGACAGGTACCTGTATGCTTGACATGTAAACATGAATTGACTGAAAAACTAAATCTCTGCAGAGAATTGGACTCCAGGCACTAATCTCTAACTAATACACCAGGCAAGTTCAATCCGGTGACCTGCAGAAGTTTGATTGCGCCAACATTTTTTGACCACTTGCCAGACACGGTATTCCGTTTTATTGAAGGAGACAATAAATGGGAAGAGGGGTTGCCAGAGGTGCATTGAATTTGGCCCTATGCTACCATCAACACAGTGTTATGACTGCCACAGTTTTAAGAATTTGACTAATATTTTGTGAATCATTGTAAAATGTCCTGCCGTTCTTCCGTTGGAGACTGCAACAGACAGTTGGACTGCCAGGTGTCTGGATTAATTTGTTTAAGTAATTTCCATGTGACTAAAATACTGAGAATGGAATTGTAGTTAATGTTTTTTTTTTTTTTTTTTTTTTTACATATTGCATGATGACATACCACCCATTTTGCCTCTACTGGAAACACATTCACTGTCATGATTTAAAGTGTAATTAGGAAACTGACCACTGGAGAGTTACACAAAATGACACAATTTTGGGTTCACCTGTGAACACTGTGATTGTGGAGTTTTCCAATCCTGCTAGCTCTAGTGCTCTGATTATCTCATTGTACATCTGGCAGACATACAGAGAAGAAAATGGAAACCAATGTCATTTTGAGCTAATTGCTTTCCAAAGATAGATTTAAGTACATGCTTTAAAGCCCTGGCTTTGGGTGACCATGACTTAGAAGGTTGCCCAATTCCTGTTATACGAAACCAAAACTATTAAGACATAATGCAGTAATGCAGCATCTTTCATTTGTAACCAAAGTTCAGGCTGGCTGTTACCACCAATGAGACGGCATTTTTCTTCTGGGGTCGGTTGAAGCGGATAGTGGTGATGCCGTCCTCTGTGTCGAATAGCAACGTTTCAAAGGTCGAGGGACGTCCTGCAGGCATGGGAGCAGCCTCCTCAGTAGCCATCAGGACAAAGGTGAAATCAACGTGCCTGGGGGGGGGGGGGGGGGGTGAGAGACAGCAAAGCACTCGTCTACAGTTACTCTTCTAGTCTTTATATCTAGGAGCGAAAGCAGAATCTGGTGATACCATTCACAGCAATGTAATAACCATAACTTCAGTCTTACTCGCACATTTTACTTATTTATTTATGTATTTATTTTAACAGCACTTGGTATTTAGGCTTGTCATCTTGCATTCATGACTACATAAGCAATTTGGTTAAACTACCTTTGACCAAGTTTGAATAAAATGTTTCTTGCTAAAACATCAACTTAGACATACGGGTAAACTTTGCATTTACTTCAAATATAATAATATAAAATAAATGTATAACAATCATTGTAATTAAAAAATATATATAGTTATAACTATTGTTATTATATATTGATTAGATACGGTAAAGTCCCCACCTAGCGTTCACTCCTAGTTATAACTGTAGCAAGTAGCCGTAAACAATGCCTGGCGTCCCGTCCAGCCTTTTTTGATAATGTGTAACATGCACGACAGAGCATAATATGAACACCACAAGTTTTGTTATGGCTTATCACATCTCACACTTTCAAAGACCCAAAGTCGCGCTACAATCACATCTCACACCATTCAGCTAATACAAGCTGAATTATTTTTACTCTTGCTTTCCTTAAGCAGTGAAAAACCGTAGCACATGCTGACTCAAGATGTTTTTCAACTTTGATTAACGGCTATATTTCCTTCTCACAGCAAAAGGTTAACATAGTTGATCATTTCTGTTCATTACAGTTAAAATGCATAACACAAACAGTCCTGCATTGTTGATTCTATTTAGCACTAAAACACTCTTCAAAAACAATGTCCAGTGATAGATAGTGTGCAGTGTTAAGCAAACTGTCTATCTGAACATGAATTACCCGCCGCCCAGAATTCGGTTCAGATACGTGCGTACAAATAGCGCAGCCCTCTACACACTCTTTAATGTTAACTATGGTTCTCTCTAACCCTGGCGGCTCCTTAAATCTCCTCTTTGCTTATGTGACTTTTAAACACAACAGTTGCTAAGCAGGCGTTTATATCCAAAAGAACGTAGTAAATATGATTTTTTATATTTAATATTAAAAGAAGCGAAACAGAGGATAAATACAGTGGGGAAAAAACACGGGTGGGGTGTTGGGAAAAGTAGGAGGCACGTGCGAATGAGGGGTTGCAGGGGAAGACGAGATGAGAAATCAAAAACAAGTTAAATGTACCTTAAATGCAACACGTGGGACTTATGTAGCGCTTTTCAAAGACCCAAAGTCGCGCTATAATTATAGACCAAACAATTAAACAGAATCACGCTGCGTTTACAAAACCGTGTTCTATGCCTATCGAGCACGTAATGTTAAATATATATATTTATTTTTTTATTTTTCAATTTTGCAGATCACACAACCTCAACTACTGTCTTATTATAATTAATAAACAATGGATACATTTCCAATCTCACCTAGCTTACTTGACTAATCACCACGAAGAAAACAAGCAAACGGCTACAGTTTAGTCCGCACATTAATCGCATACTTACACTTACTATTTCTTCTTTGAGTATATTGGCATTTCTAAACAAGCGTAAAATAAAAGTTAATATCGCCACCTACTGTGTGGAGTGGAACAGTCAAACTCAAATTCTACCCCGAGTCTCGTTGAATACATCCATTTAAATCAATTTAAACACAAATGCATCCCCATATCATAGGGGGGAACAAGTAACGTTATACGAAACCCCGACACATCTTCTTTTAGATTTCTGACTGTTTTGAGGCGTATTGCTGCCACCCAGAGGACTCAATAAACACAGGTTCTACAACCAGAAAATAATGTTACAGCAGGTCTGTGGAACACGGAAAACGGAAAACCAATGCCAAAACGTGGTCGCAATGTTCCACTGGGCTCAGGTGTGTCTGCAATGAGCACATGGTCACAACTAATGTAGCCAAAAGGACAGTACATATCCTGCCTCTCAGTAGTATCGTTTCTACATTTAAATAAGACATGAGGGACCGCTTACAGGACTCGCCCTGCTTCATGTGCTGTTCAAGAGTCTACCCGTGTACCGCATCCAAAATGCTAAAACTCCGACATCACCTAGCACAAGACAACAGGCCAACAAATGTCAGCTCCAGCTTCCAATAAAGTAGGCTTCTAGTTTAAAATGGTAAGGAACAAGCCATATAGTATTAAGAATCTCAGATAGAAAACAATTACAAAATATAGAATTACCTTAAAATACCATAGACAAGCTTGTTTAGCTAGCTACCGATATCTCCTCATAAGCCTCCCTGGTACTTGTATTAAACAAGAGCATGTACACACCAGACAGCCGATTCACATCAAGTTAATACATTTAACCTTACCAAGAGTAAGGTTAAGAAAAAAAACTTTGCCAGGCAAAGCGGTCATTCTTCTGCAAAACAGGTCCCTGAAGGCTTTGCAGACCAGTGCTAACTTTAGGAAGACATCATAAAAAGGGGTCAGAGGGTGGCCTTGAGGGAAGTGGAGACTGGTGTTGTTGTTTGCCAGTTGTTTGTCTGTGCTACCCATAGCTCTATCTTAAGGTCAAATCCCAGCTACCTCAATCAACAATGGAAGTGTGCACTTAAACTACAGTCTAAAGGACACCCTGAAATGAGAAGTACACACCGCCACAGACAGCCCTTGCTACAGTCTGCAGCCACACATACTTGGCCATACTGCAAACACAGCTGATTTTTAACACATGCTTCCATTTCCCCAAGCGCTACCTCTACTGATTCTGCAGGGCTTGGCCAGGCAAGACCTTCAGCCTTATTATATGTACAGCAGTTTTTTTAACTTAAGTGCAATGGATAATATAAGGGTTTTGCTTCTAAAAATTAAACTAATTTATTTTCTTATTGCAGCTCTATCAAAATAAGCCTAATTGAATGCCATCATTTTCTTAAATAACCAGGGTCAATCAAATGAGATGAACGGTACAAGAAAAAAATGCCTAAATTGCGCAATTACCTAAGCGAGGCAATTATAGTGTTACACCTGACTGGCCAATTGGCTTTCATTAATGGTATTAAAACACAGTCGTATGGTTCGCTCTGTTATTCGTTCCCCCTTGTCCTCTAACAGGTTTAGTGGACGTGGGTCTGGCGGTGTGAGTAGTTGTCTGGGGAAAGTGACCGCATACTAGAAGATTGTCATACTAGTAGTCATTTCATCATGGAGTATGCGAAAACATTAGTCCCAGCCTCTGTTATAAAGTGAGTACTACGACTTCTGTGTCTCGGAATTGGATTATCGTAATCGATTTCAAGACCAAATTTGTTTAAAACTTGGCAAAATTTGATTACTTACGTTGGCCTTGAACATTTAACTTGTTACAATTTGTCTATTTTGCCTAAATGTATTCGACTGATCGCGCTTTCGATTAGCTAAACAAAAGAATGATGGGATGACCGTGTACGATTAAGAATTTCGCTTGATGTTTAGATACATTTCGCTGTATCTAACTAGTTGCTTGGAATGCAATTACTGACTGCCAACCGCCTATATAACACGGAAAACTGACAGACCTACCGAGTTTTGTTTTTCTTTAATTCTTTAATTGCTGGTGGTTTAAATGACTTCCTCCATCAGGAGAGTGTCACTGGTGGGTCTCTCCCTTACCCAGCGGGTCCTTCCCATCACTCACCCACGTCCGTTCAAAGTACTTACACATGACCGCTGTCAAAAGAAAGGAGTGATGGCCTCCTCAGTGGATGACCTGGTACGGAAGGTAAGAGTTTCTGCCTTGTTACAGTTCTCCCTCGGATAGGACCTTGAAGTGTTAGTTACTCGGCGCTGGTGCATTACATTGTAAATGCATGGTGTTTGAGGTTTGGCTTAATGGTTTCCTGATTGTCAGCTCTTATCGAGATTTCTGCTGTTGCCCCGCTTCCATTCCTTGCTGCCTTACTACTTATGCTAGTCACAAGTATTGCTATAGCTCAGTTTCCTTTTTTTAAATGCATAACATGTTTTTAGTGGAAGCCCTGCGGCTGTAACGGCGCCTAATGGTGGCAATTGTGCTTCGTGATGCAATGTTTCAACCTTTCTATGCATGGTCACTGTTCCCCCCCAGGCAAGGATTACCTTACTACTGACATGCCAGTTTCTTACTCTGGTCCTGGATGAGGATGGCACCATGGTGGAAACCGATGCCTTCTTCCAGTCTCTGCCTGACAATGCCCAACTCATGGTGCTAGAGAAGGGAGAAAAATGGACGCAGGTACTGGTTACTGGTACTTCCAAGATATTGGTTGTATGTGTTGGCTGTAAATGGTTCCCTTGTACAGTATTAACTTGGCGATTATGACCAATCCAGCCTGTTTGATAAGAATGGATTTGCCTTGCTTATTAGTCTTGACCTTTTAATTTCCACAAGGGGGCAGTGTGGTTCCTAGAGTGCATGGATAGATGCATTTGATTCCATGTGCTCCGGTTATTGATTCAGGCAACATGCTTCTGACTGAAGCATTAGTAAGAATGCTAATGTTAACACAGGAGGCAAATGGCTACAAGGATTATGAGGCCAACCATCTAGTGTATGGGGTCAACTGTGCTAAACGGTTTCTCCCATCGTCTAGGCTGTGCCAAGGGTTAAACGGTCTCCGAAGAATGGAGTAGCCAAGCTGAGCTTTGACCTGTACAAACTTAACCCAAAGGATTTTATTGGCTGCCTAACAGTCAAAGCCAGACTGTATGGGATGTACACCCTATCCTATGACATCAAGTGCATGAGAGCTAAGCATGTGCTAATGTAAGTAGAGAACGGAGTCTTGCTTTTTCTTCTGTAGCCATCTATGGCCTGCTCTGAGCAACTGGGCTGTTTTCTCCTTCTATAGTATTTTGCAGTTTCCAGCTAACATGTGGTGGTCATTGTCACCATCTTGTACTGCATTTAATGTTTGTACTTGGATTAATTCCAGTCTGCTGGATCTTGCTTTTCCTCCCTTCTCAGCTTATTCCTGCGTTCCCTGGCATATATGGTGAATGTGGCGGGCCACGTGCTTCTGTGTGGCTCCTCTTCTGTGTTGCACTACCTCAGGGAGGACTAGAACACCCTCACTCCTGCTGCGATTAAGCAGGGGTTATAACGAGACGGTTCCCACGTTAACCGGCTACAAGTGATCAGGGGAAGGGAGTCAATTGCCACAATCTGAACTTGTCTGTTCCGTTGGGGGAATTGCACCCCAGCTGGCGGCTTGGAATGAAGTTGTGCAGTGACCTGCAATTTCAATGGTTTTTGCACATTTATTTTAAATGCGTATTTTTAAAAGTTTTTTTTTCCATGTTCAATCTGAGTTGTAACGTTCCTACATATTTTGTGTGTGATGTCATTTTTATTGTACATGTTGTGGTGTCTGATTAATCTTCTGTAATAAAGCTGAGATTTTAAAGGTTACACGCATGCTTTCAGTATTGTGAGCTCTCTGAACTTTTGCAGGATGGTGTTGATGCCTGATTGACTTGTCTTTGCGCACTTTTAATTCATGGGTTTGACCTAAATGCAACTTTGGGCACAGGCACATCCAATAAAATTATATTAGGGCCTAAGGTGCCGTGTAACTGGTTGGATTTTAAACCCACTCTTTGCTTACCATGTAAAGAATGGATGGAATTGTCTACTGGTGATCAGCTATGCTCTTCATGCTAACCCCTGTGTTTTAATATGTAAGGCTAATGGCCCTAGCTGAAATGTGAGGTGTTACGGGTCTGCTTTGACACTTGGGGTAGATGGGCTTCTCCCATAGATCTTGCCCAAGCCCTTCCTGACTTGGTCAATAGTGACATCTGGAGTTTCTGATTTGTGGTGGCGTAAAGAATTTCCCTTTTGTTCATAACTCGGTACAGACTGTGAGGGTGTTTTCCTATGCTACTGTACTAAAACTTTCTGTAGTCTTCTGTTAGGATTAATTGCATTTGCTTCTCATTGCAAATCCCGAAGGTCACTCTGAACAGTGATCTGAAAAGGTCTGAGCTTTTAGTCTGAAGTCGTATCCAAGGCAAACTAAAGGTTATTGTTAAATGGGCTACTGAGTTTGTATCCAGCACAAATTTATTCCAATGAATAATTCAGGGCAATCAAGCATACTGTGTTTTTGGAAATTGCGTGTTTTGCTTTTGCGTAGCCTAGTTAGTCGAGCTGCTGTATGCCGTTTAAATGCGATTTATTTTAATTGCATCGGCGTAATGTTCTAATTCAACTGTAAAACTTGTTAAACCGTTTCAACATGTGCTGCGGCGATATAAAAAAAAGTTTAAAACGGAATATAAACAATTGGTACATGAGTCTTGATTTAGATACCGCGAGTTTGAAGTTGAAATAGCAATATCGTGAAATGCAGGGACCCCGCCCCCCCTTGTATCTGGGTGCGGACGCTTAGCCAAGAGGAGACGAACTTGCCCTTCTTTTTCACATTCAATACGAAGCCGGACAGTCACGAATCTCGGAACTGCCGTCTGATTTAGCCAGAATGAGGGAAATAGTTCATATACAAGCAGGACAGTGTGGAAACCAAATCGGAACCAAGGCAAGTAGAAATTTAGAACTTTATTTTAAGTTTATAGCCGTCAAAATTTAATTTTCATAATCATTTATCGATACGTGTGTATCTTAACATCAGCCAAATCATTGTGTGTGTATCCACACACACTTTTTATGGTCCAGTTGCTCACATTTTGAGTTAATGTTCGTTGCAGTTTTGGGAGGTCATCAGCGACGAGCACGGCATTGATTCCGCAGGAAACTATATTGGCGACTCATCACTTCAACTTGAGCGAATTAATGTATACTTCAACGAGGCATCGTGTAAGTACGCGAGTGTGTATAAGCGGACGCAAGTATTATTCCCCCCCATTAGGTAATGATCTTTACACACGTGTCATTGAGAACCAGTAAACTTAGTTGATGATTGTCTAGAATACGTGGCTAATGCATAGAGTACTATTACTTTCCTTGGGATATTTTTGGAATATGATGATGATCTCTGTGTGGCACTGTCATGCAGCTCACAAGTATGTTCCCCGGGCGGTTCTGGTTGATTTGGAGCCCGGTACCATGGACAGTGTACGCTCTGGATCCTTTGGGCAACTCTTCAGACCTGACAACTTCATCTTTGGTTAGTTGAAAAGCATACTGCTTTGCTTGGCCCTGCATTCGTTGATGAACCTTCTAGTTCTCCACATCACTGCTCTGCTGAACAACCCTTCAGACTGACTGGCACATTATTCATTACCTAGTGTTACACTTAACACAGTGCGTATAAAGGGTATCCTGAGTTTAACCTAGCAAATTTAACCATAGTATTGTGGGTATGCATGGCTGTATTATTCGAGGAGACTTGCACATTCTAGTTACAATACTTCATACTCTGGGCCAATAAGGTCCTAGAACTCAGCATGGAATGTATAAAAGTAGACACTAATCCTCAGGAAAATCTAGGATCCCTCTTTCGATCATTGAGTTTTTTGCACTTTGGGAATTGAGTGGCTCGTTCAGTCCTCGAACCGTTGCGACGCATCAAATAAGAAGCTTATTTAGGCAGCTGGTGTTTTCCTGGAGAAAAAAGATTAGAAAGGGATCAGTGTAGAGTTGAACCCACTGCCATGGACTCAAACCCTGACAGCATGACTCTGCTGTAGAGATGATATATGCCCTACAAATGTTGGGGGGGGAATGCTGAGGGTGTGTAGGGGATTGAGTTGCCTCTCTCATGTTTCCATCTTTGTTCCCATTGCCTGGCAGGGCAGACAGGTGCGGGGAACAACTGGGCCAAGGGCCACTACACGGAGGGGGCGGAACTGATGGACTCCTTGCTGGATGTGGTGCGGAAAGAGTGCGAGCACTGTGACTGCCTGCAGGGATTCCAGCTCACCCACTCTCTGGGCGGGGGCACAGGCTCGGGCATGGGCACCCTGCTCATCAGTAAGATCCGCGAGGAGTACCCCGACCGCATCATGAACACCTTCAGCGTCATGCCCTCCCCAAAGGTGTCCGACACAGTGGTGGAGCCCTACAACGCCGCGCTCTCCGTGCACCAGCTGGTGGAGAACACAGACGAGACCTACTGCATCGACAACGAGGCGCTCTACGACATCTGCTTCCGCACGCTCAAGCTCACCACGCCCACGTATGGGGACCTGAACCACTTGGTGTCGGCCACCATGAGCGGGGTGACAACGTCCCTGCGCTTCCCCGGCCAGCTGAATGCTGACCTGCGCAAGCTGGCCGTCAATATGGTGCCCTTTCCCCGCCTGCACTTCTTCATGCCTGGTTTCGCCCCCCTGACAGCCAGGGGGAGCCAGCAGTACCAGGCGCTCACGGTGCCCGAGCTCACTCAGCAGATGTTTGACGCCAAGAACATGATGGCCGCCTGCGACCCCCGTCACGGCCGGTACCTGACGGTGGCTACCGTCTTCCGCGGGCCCATGTCCATGAAGGAGGTGGACGAGCAGATGCTTGCCATTCAGTGCAAAAATAGCAGTTATTTCGTTGAGTGGATCCCCAACAACGTGAAAGTGGCAGTGTGCGACATCCCGCCCAGGGGACTCAAGATGGCCTCCACCTTCATAGGCAACAGCACAGCCATACAGGAGCTGTTCAAGCGCATCTCGGAGCAGTTCTCGGCCATGTTCCGGCGCAAGGCCTTCCTGCACTGGTTTACCGGGGAGGGCATGGACGAGATGGAGTTCTCGGAGGCTGAAAGCAACATGAATGACCTGGTGTCCGAGTACCAGCAGTACCAAGAAGCAACAGCCAATGACGGAGAAGAGACATTTGAGAGCGAGGAGGAGGAGGAGGAGGAGGAGGAGGAGGAAGCCAATGAGTAACTCCGATGCGGGCCGTTCTCTTTCAATCCACCAAATTCGCTTTGTCACTGGAACACAGGTTTATTTTCACTGAGTAATTGTATGTAGCATTTTTGTGCGTTTGTGGGTATTCTGAGCCAAAGCGAGTGTGTTTGCAATAAACAATTAGTATAATTTGTCACAAGCTTTTCAGAGTTGCCACTCACACTTTCGTCTGAGCACCTGCTTAAGCTAAATTAGTGATGCCGGTAAAGCGTCTGAAAGTGGGTACCAACACAATGTAACTAACACCTAATTTGCGTCTTTATGAGACACGGCCATAGCTTCTTTTTTTTACAGAATACCGCAGAGTTCTCCGCAAAAGTAATTTTGTGTTACCACCAAAACCATTTACGGTTTAAATAGCTTTAGATGGCACCATTTACTTGAGGGAGTACTTACAGGATCTGTATAGCTGACCAAATCAAGAGGGAGTGTATGTGCATGATCAGATGACCAAATTGGGAACTTGATGAGAACACCAGGGAAACCAAAGCCCATTTCTTTGTAGTAAGTGCCATGTGTTCTCCAACAATCACGGTTGGTCAAGGCCTAGGTGTGCCTCATTCAAAAGGAAACCCCTTTAGATGCAGTGTTCCCAACACCGGGCAGATTTTCCACGACTTTTTGTAAAAGGTTAGTTTGAAAGGCTCACATCCCTTCTCAATCTTGCGTTCAACCCGCCAGACAATGTAGAGGCCAACAAGCTACTGTTAAGCAATGCTTTCTGTAAAGCTAACAAGGGACTAGATACGACTGAGGGTCTTCTCTCTCTGTGACACACGTTTGCATAAGAAAGATACACGAGAACGGCATTAAGACAAGTGCCAGTGCAGATTCAAAACACTGAAATATATTAGTCATGTTCTACACAGCATTAAAAAAAAACAAATAAATTTTCACAGTGAAACAAAATGCACATTTACAAACTATATTACATACTGCTACTGGTATAAATCTTGCAAAAAAAATAATTGCACAAACGCATTAAGCCCCACTGTATACACACATCGAAAGCTTAGCATTCCAAACGATTAACACCATGACACAGCATTTAGACGCAACCACTGCATCCTGCCCTCGAGTCTATCGGCTCCTTTTTGTGAGGAGACGAAAAGCAAGCTGTGCAATGTACGAGAAACGGTGCCAGTCTAAACCTCGGAATGCTGGGCAGCCGGTCAGGTTTGACATTCAGAGCGCTCGGTATGCAGCCGGTGGCGAGGGCTAGCCAGCTGATCGGTAAGCATGCCCGGCCCCCCTTAATGAGGGGATGGTCGAGTCAGGCCACTGGGAATTCAATATCAACTGGCTGCACTGAAAAACTGGGCCGGGGCAGGGAAACGTGATCATACGCAGGCGAGCGGGGGTTTCTGTAGGGTGGTGACCATGGACGAAACCAGATCTGGGGCTTCATTAAATCTGTACCCACTGCGTGAATAAAAACAACCGATTTCCTGTCGCATGGGTATCGGCGTAGGACGGTTTCCGAAAGCTGATAAAGATGATTTGGACATCTCAAGTACCGGAGTAGCATTGTAGGTAATAAATAGAAAGCACAGCATCCAACCCAAATCCTGAACTTGTGGATTATTAATTGCACCTCTTACTTTGAACATACAATATGTTCATTAGTACAGTAACTGAACTTGTTTCCATATTTTTAAATTACATTCAGATGAAGATTTGTAGGATATTCAATATCTCTATGAAATTCATGGTTACGATATTGAGTATGATCCGACACCATAACAATCCAGAAGTAATTCGATTTTTGTTTTGTTTTAATCAAAGCCAAGCATTTCCAAAATTTCACTTCACATCCACTTCACAGAAGCAGAATTAATTAGTAGGCTCCAATAATTATTTATTTTGTTCTAGCCTCAAACATATATATATATAGAGTGATATTTATATTCCTTGTCTTGGAATAGATGAAATTACTATTGTTGCTTCTTACATGAATTTCCGTCTTCTTCCAGCTGTCGTCTCCTCTTCAGGGTCAGTCTTGGCAACACTCACCAGGATGGGTGTAATTATGAAAAAACCCAGACCCACCCACACGTAATCAGAAACCATAAGCCCGGTGCGGACAGGTGGGGGTAATTGGTTCTGCCACCGAGGAAACCCGCCCCCACTGTCAACAACAGAGTTTATCATTTGAGATGAGCGGAGTGGATCAGACGTGACCCAGAAGCCCCTGGGGGTCTCAGAAGGGCATCCCGCCAGTGATCTGCCGGGCGACCTGCTCTTCTGTGGTCTCCTCCTTGTCTTTCTCCCGCTCCTTGTTCCAGTCCTTCAGGCCCTCGGGCAGTGTGGTGTCCTCATCCATGCCACCGGTGCCCTCCACAAAGTCCTCGTAGGTGGACTTCTCGGCGAAGGGTCGCTTTCCGAGCAGCTCGACCATGTCGCTCTTGTCCAGAACTTCCTTCTCCAGCAGGCGCAGCGCCACCTGGGGGTACGTGCCGGACAAAAGGGGCCGAGTCACAACGCGCCCGTTTACAATTGGCTTCACTTAAGGGACACAATGTGGAAAAAATAAAAAACTGTCGCTATATACCCTTTATTTACCTGCATATATATAAAGGTAAAAAAAATTTACACTAAGAAACCGTAGTAGTTTTTAAACCGAAATTCTCGGGTCTGGTGTTCTACTGCTTTGAGGGGCTATAATCACTCCTGCACTTTTTCTGCTGAAGCCGTCACACCCCGACCTCACCTTCTCCACCTCGGCCTTCCTCTCGGACAGAAGTTCCTGGGTGCGCTTGTATGCGGAGCTGATGAGGTCCCGCACCTCTGAGTCGATGAGGCGGGCCGTGGCTTCGCTGTAGGGTTTCTCCAGCACCATCTCGCCCTGCCGCGGCATGTCGAAAGACACCTGCCCTACCTTGTCGTTCATCCCGAACTGCACAATCTGAAGGCGTATACAGGAGAGACATAAAGGCCATGGAGTTTGGTAATACGGACGTTACCATTTAGAAGTACAAATATCTTGGTTACCAAAATGCACAGCGTCAACTTGGCTCATTGGGTCAAGATTTTATTCATTATTTTAAAAAATTAAAAAGGGCAGAATTCATGCATTTGCTGAAGTGGAGCTTTGTGGTGTTCACAAATACTGAAGCAAACTGCCAGACGTACAGACAATTAGCCATACCTGAGCGTAGGCGCTCTGAGTGACCTTACGCAGGTCGTCCTGGGCTCCAGTGGTGATCCTGCCGAAGAAGATCTCCTCTGAGACACGCCCTCCGAGTGTCATGCACATGCGGTCCAGCAGCTGCTCCTTTGTGTACAGGTACTGCTCCTTGGGCAGGTACTGTGCATAGCCCAGCCCTTTGCCACGCGGGATGATGGACACCTGAAAGCGGCCAGTTATAGATGGTGGGAAGGGAGGAAACGCGTCACAAGCACTTTCTCAACTCAAACTGGGAACCTTGCAGCAGACAGAACCGCTGGTTTTAACATGTTAGGGTGGTACACATGGATTAGATTCAGCTTGGTTTTCTCTTATTTCGGCAACAGATATTCTTATCCGGGGAAATATAGCGCTTAGAAATATCACGTAGCCTTTATCTACAGCAGAAACTAAAGTGGAGTTAGCTAAGAATACGTCGTCGACAATCTCGCCGACTGACCTTCAGCAAGGGATCTGCGTGTTCAAGGTACCATCCCGCAACCGCGTGCCCGGCCTCGTGGTACGCCACCGTCTTCTTCTCCTCTGGCTGGAGGACCTGGGTCTTCTTCTCAAGGCCTGAACGCCCACACCACAAACAGCCAAGCTTAAATGCCTCACAAGCACCCAACGCAACTCACATTTCAGAAGGCAACCCAACGCAAGAAACCGCAATGAGACTGAATAAATGCGGCTCACCTCCGATCACACGCTCGATGGCCTGTTCAAAGTGCTTGTGGTTGATGGCGTCAGAGAGGTATCGAGCCGCTATCAGCGCGGCTTCGTTGCACACATTAGCGATGTCGGCACCTGTCGCGGAGGCAAGGAACTGAGCAAAGACAGAAATCCACAGCAGGGGCACCTTGAACTAGTGGGAAGTGAGTGCCAGAGTGCCAAGTCAAACAATAACTCTGCCACTAGTAAACCATACCTTGCCAATGCTTTCCATTAAGCTTTCACTTTGTTTATATATTTTTTGAAGATAAATAGTAGAAAGTGGAGAGGATGTTAATAATAGGATGATAAATGTTTTCTGTTGACAACCAACTAAGTCAGCAAGGTACCGTGTCCTCTAAAAAAAAAATTGCCGACTGCCGTTATTATTTATAATTAAAATATAAAAATATTTATATATATATATATTATATAAAAGGACATGGTGCTTCTTTTAGTTCATTTCTATTCGCATGCGCGAGTGTGCGGAGCTATGAAAGGGACGCGAAAAGGGAATGGAGAGAGCTGAGGCTTCAGACGAGAGATTCACCCGAGAAGCCAGGAGTCAGAGCCGCCATCTTCCTGGCCAGCATATCTTTGTCCAGGTCCACTTCCAGCTTAAGGGGTCGCAGGTGCACCTTGAATATGGACGCCCGGCCCTTGATGTCAGGAGGCCCTTTAAAAGAGAGCGACGGGGGAAAAAAAAAATCTAGGACCTAAACAGGACTTTGACATAAGCAATTCTTCCACAATGATAATGTAGCTTGAATGAGGAATGATAAAAATTGTGGGGTTTTTTTTTTACCAATGTATATCTGCCTGTCAAAGCGGCCAGGCCTCATGAGGGCAGGGTCCAGGATATCAGGCCTGTTAGTGCCCGCAAGCACCACCACATTGGTTGCAGTGTTGAACCCTTTGAGAGTAGAGCAGAGGAAAGATTTAGTAGACCTTTAGATGTTGCCAACATTAGAAAACCTAGGACAGCGACATCGATAAATTAATTAATCATGATAAATGGACATTCGTGTCCACCTATTGATTCCAAACTTTCAGCGTTCCTGAAAACTCTTTCCCATCCCCTCACACTTGGTCCTTCTCACCATCCATCTCCACCAGCAGCTGGTTGAGAGTGTTTTCCTGCTCACTCTGTCCCCCGAAGTTCCCCCGCCCTCGCTTGCGCCCCACCGCATCAATCTCATCAATGAAGAGGATGCAGGGGGCATTCTTGCGGGCCAGCACAAACAGGTCCCGTACCTGGAGACGGGGAGGATTCATGACCATCAGACCTACACAGGCATCTGGGCTTCTTTCCCATCACCATTTCTTCCTAAACCACAACGGATGCGCTGTGAAACCTAATCCATGATACTACTTTCAGAGTTCACGCCACCCAGGAAAGGAAAAGCAGGTAGGGCCCTTTTCTCACTCACCCTGGCTGGTCCAACTCCAACAAACATTTCCAAGAATTCTGAGCCGTTGACCGTGATGAAGGGGACGTTGGCCTCCCCAGCCGTGGCCTTGGCCAGCAAGGTCTTCCCTGTACCTGGTGGTCCTGTAAGGATGGCTCCCTGAGGGGGGTGGTAAAGGAACAGCAGGTTGAGTTCTGGCAGAACTCACACGGCAGAACACGGCCCAAGCATAACAGAAGTCCAATTTCAGCCAGGAAATCTATTAACAAGTAAAAGCTGAGGTTCCAGGTATGTTGATGGAACAACCAGCATGTTTGTCTACTGTTGATGTCATGCAGATGGTTATGGTTTCATACAAGGGCAAAAGGTTTCACTCTCAGTCTCCCTGACCTTAGGGATCTTAGCGCCGAGGTCCTGGTACTGCTTGGGGTTCTTCAGGAAGTTGACAAACTCCATGATCTCCAGCTTAGCTTCTTCACATCCCGCCACGTCCTTGAACTTGACATCAATTTCATCACGCAGCACCTTGGCTGTGGTCTCGCCAACGCTGAAGAGGCCACCCATTCCCCGGCCTGGGCGGCCGCCTGCCGCAGGCCCTCGCCGCAGCGTGAAGAGAAGGAAGGCGATGATCAGCACCGTGGGGAGCATGCTAAGCAGGAAGGAGCTAGAGACAGAAAAGGGGAGGAGTCAATGTGGGGCCCACGCACGCTGTGACACGGAGGAACTGACGTAGCTGGACCCCATTATCACGATTAGTCAGAAGCAGCTGTTAAATTTATTCAAAGCAACAGTTCTTTTTCATTTTGAAAATTAGTACATTCGTACAATTACTGATATGGAAAAAGAGGCTAAACTCTCTCCTATTAATAATACTCTAATAATCTCTCACCCATTCCCATATAGCCATTCACTCACAGTCTAGTTATGCTGTGTGATAATGAGTCAACTGTGTGTTGGGTGGGAGAACTAGCATAGCATGGTTTATGTTCCTGATCCTCCTCCTCGATAGAATTTTACCCAGGGGACATTGCAGGAATGCCACTGCTGTTAGTTCACCTCAAATCTTTAAAATCGACACAACACACGCTGAATGTCAACACCAACTGTCAAAATACAGTAACAGCCATACTTTTTAACATCACCTTTTAAAAGCACGTGGCTGGGTAGGGTGCACATATCAAGGCTACTCTGTGGCAGGACTAGTTATAGTAGTATCAACCAGAACGACACTGAAACATCACGCAGTGCCTAGAAAGTCACAGCAATGTTTCACTTGTGGCTGCCTCACAAAGCAAATAGACATTTCACATTTATAAGTTGACTAACTAGCAACCTAACAGCAAGGACACAAACACTTTAAACTTCAGTGTTGACTTAGTCAAACAGGGAAAATAACTGCAATTGAAACATTTTGCAATAGGCGGTTTCATGCAGGTTTGGTGCCTTCTAGAGGACAGTCCAAGAAAAACACTAAACTGCAGCAAGAAAGAAACTGAATATGCAAGTTGTAGAAAACCCTTCCGAGTACCTACACAATACACAACCCAAGATAGTCACACTTGCCTTCTACAACAGCCCTTCCTGTTGCAAGTACCCATTACTCCCATTACAGAGGACTTAACTACGAGAAGCACGGTATAAAACGAGTCAATGCCGCGACCACTTGGCCACATTCCTCTGCCAAGTCCAACCTCGTCTTACCCATCGCTCTCAGTAGAGTAGACCACGGGCAGCCTATTCTCCCCCTCGATGCCCATCTCCACCTGCGCCGTCTCCAGGTTACGCTCAAACGTGTCCACGCTGCCGATGTTGAACCAGACATACTGCTGCACACAGAACACAAATGGAGCCAGGATGACGAGATACGGATGGCCAGCCGGGTTAGCAAGAAAGCTGTGGCCTTGTTTCACTGGCCCGGCCACCTCTGAGAAAGCGAAGCCCACCGCTTCAGTCCTGACACAGAATTTACATCGCACAATTCAGCTTCATCGCTACGTTTTCCTACTGAACCTGAACATTACCTACTGAACTTCGGCCAACATCACAGAAGAAGATGGCATAGAAAAAGAGAAAGATATTGTGGAAAACAAGATATTGTGCGCAGCTTGCCAGATCAAATATAAGCTTTTCAAAGAGAACATAAACGCGGCCATTGTGGAAGCTTTGGATTCTGGCCGTTGGCACAAAATTATATGCTTTACTCACCCCATCTACTGGAGTCTTTCCAGGAGAGAATACAACTTTGACATAGCGCTTGTTTATCACCTCCAGTCTATCCACCTATAAATAGACAGCTTGGCATTAAACATCACTGTATCTGAAGTGCAACATTTCAAAAAAGGTACACAGGATCTTAAACAACAGACATGCTGTTGAGTATAAATTTATGAAGCCTGAAACAGCTGAGTATGTGTAAAAGAGAAAACTGTCGTGGTTCATGAAAGGCAGATAGCAGTTAGCCACTCTTACTGGTTGCTACTCAAGACTTACAACTCCTTTTGACAGGTAACTGTTGACAAAGTCCTTCCAGGTGACCTCTCGGGCAGAGTTGCGGAAGAAAAAATAATAGCCGACCGTGGTCCAGAAAGCAGCCGCACTCAAAAAGTACATACGGAATTCCTTGTCATCCCACGGTACATCACCCTGTGAAAGACAGATGGGGCAGGGTAGAAACAGAGCCAGAAGGTTGCCACGTTTTTGGTCATCAACATGAATCTATGAAGATAGTGTGTGCACCAAACCTCAGGTAAGCAAGACAAACATACAAAGCGTATTCAATTTTGCTCTTAAGTTAATACACCTTTTGTAATCGGCTCCACCACGTGGAGTCATCCTTCCTTCCTCCTCTTTTTCCTCCGCCTCCTGATGCACCTCCTCCTCCACCACCACCTCCTGTGGATTTCCCTGTGGCTTTCTGTGCATTCTTTGGCTTGGCCTCTGAGAGAAAACCGCCAATCACAGCTCTTCATCAAGAAATGACACAGGGGTGAACCATAACATTTCGGACAATATCCATGTTCAGTTTCAATTAGGTAATACAGAGGAAACAACTCTCATAAGAGCTCATTCAATCAATATAAACACACATTAAATTCCAGAATGGGAACCTGAGAGCCCAACCCATCTCAATACAATAAGGCAGAAATAAAATTTTAAAAAGGGACGCAATACCTTTGGCTTCTGCACTAGGCGGCTTGGGCTCGCTGCTCTTAGGACCATTTTTGCTGTTAGGAAAAAACTTCTCAAATCCTTGAGCGAAATGGCAAAAAAGCAATTGACAAGGGTTAGTGGAAAACGCGTCACTAAGACATGTATGTGCAAAAACTTTAAATGGACTGGATAAGACCATCTCCGAGCAACAATGGGTTTTCGCAGATGTTGTGTCGCAATTTCCAACCCCTTGTGAACAGATCGACAGTAAACCGTATTACTGACACTCGACACCGAAAACCATGATGCTAACGTCTAGTCACCTAGAATAAAGACATCAGACAAAATAAAGAAAAGATGGGGCAGATATACCTTTAGGAGGCTTGGAGCAAAGTCTTCTGTAGGTACCTAAAACATTGGCAAGTAGGGTTCCCTTGTCCAGAGCCCGGATGTCGGCTTGTCCTGAGATCTTAAAAAAACAGATTGATGAAAACAAATAAAACCATGACGTTTAAAAAACGTTTTTTTTTTGTTTTTTTTTAAAAACCTCATCCATCGATGAGATCAATTTAGTACAATTACGGAGCATGATCAATTTTAATGTTATATCAAGAGTGAAAATATTAATTTGGCACAGTTCATTTGTATCCATTAGTATAAATTGCAAACGAAGGCTAACAACAAAAGCCTTATTTTCATCATCTACTTGCATTCTTTAGATATCAATGGACTTATAAAGAGAATGGTTTCCTTTCTGTTGAATTTATTAGACTGATGGAGATTTTTTTTTTTTGGGGGGGGGGCGGGGGGCGGATATAGATATTAACCACACAACGTACATATAAAGAGACAAATAGCTATGACTGGGAGCTCTTTTTAACTAAACTGAATCATCCTACCATATTACAATCGCTGTTCCCTGTGTTCAACTTTCTGCAAAGTAAGCATTAAAAACTAGAAGACATGAAAACTTTGTATGAATTAAATTGTGCAAATTACCCCGGTGGTGCTCCATACAAAAACAATTATGCAACATCAACGTGGCCTGTCGGTAGCCAACTACAAAATCGCCTGCGCTAGTCATAACGTTACTGGCATGGCGTCTGATATTGCGATTAGCAATAATCCAATGAACTAAAATTATCTAAAATGCGGAATTAACTTCAATTGTTGTCTACATTAGTTATATGATATATTTCTATATGAACAAAAAAATTCTACACCAATCTAGTAATTATCGATACATTGTCAAATAAGTGGATTAGTTTTGTTCAATCCCTCGGTGCAGAAACATGATTTTGAGTAAATTTTGTAGAAATGTTGAGGTCAATAACCAGCAAGAAAATTCACTCAATTGCTCAAAAAAAAACGCCTAGTTAAACCACTTGAGTGGCCACCGTTGTGGCGTCAAAGCGCAAAAACAAACATTAATACACATGTATAAGTACAAACTAACGAATCACTAAGAAATACAAATGCACAATTATATAACACTATGTCAAAGCGTAAAAATATACGTAGCGTCCGTTACTTAATCCTGTTACCCAACGCAATGTCATCCGCGGGCCTGTCATGGTCGCACTTATGGAACCAGACCATCGGTATCTGGCGAACGAAACATTCTAGGTAGACGGTCAGCCAATTAAATTAGACACTTAACCTGTAAATTACTTGCACGTCTTCCAAAGTATCACCTTGCAGATATGTAATTCCCAAAGGCAGCACGATAACAGCTTGCTTTAGGCGCAGATAAACACGCACTTGAAGTTCAACTTACCAGTCGGGGACCCCTTATTCTGACGTATGGAGATAACAAGCCTTTAAAGAAACCCCTGCAGCCTGATGAAAGAAGGAGGTATCGGTGGGCCATGCTAACCCTTTTGAAAATATTTCCTTTTGTTTAAAATATAACACAACCTAATTCTGAAACGACAGTTCGCTCTAAACTAACGCTGTCATAAACTAACCCAACACACCTATCAGCCATTCTGTTGTGTCGAATTACGTCATTACGTATAGTTTACGCCATACGCGTGGCGATGGCTAAACCCCGCCCATTTTACGCCCAAGTTTTGTAATGGACTGCCTAACAGTCTTGGGTTTTGATTGGGTGAGGTATAAAACGTTGGCGTCTCGTTTGTCTACTTTTTCCTGGGATCTTTTTTAAAATTTATTATTATTATTGAAAATCAAAACGTACAACAGTATCTGGCACACACAAGTCTCACAAAAGGTCGGTTCTTACAGGGTAAGAGTTAACAATTTTAAGAGCAACAAAAAATGTAATTAATGAAAAAGATTTAAAACAATAAAATAAAATAAAACCAAGAGACAAAACAGTGGTTAAGGGGCTTCAGATAATTTTAAGGCATCAATAAAATTAAGACGTCTTTTTGCTGTTTTCTTCTTCATAAACAGCAGGTATTTGTAGTATAATGCAAATTCTTTCTTGAAGACAGTAAATAAAGGCTGTGTTTTAATACATTTACTTTTCCTGGGATCTTTCCAGGGAGCTTTGAAGAGCGAGAGATAGAGGCGGAGGGTGGCTGCGAGTTGCTAATTATTATTATGGAATACATATTGACTACAGAGAAAGAGACCTTTTTGCTATATAGGGCCTTTTGTTATGCATCAATGCAATTCTTGGTCTGTCTTTAAAAAAAACTTTCTGGGGAGTTATATCTTTTCTTAGAAAGAAAAAAAAATCAGGCCAGAATTTGGACCATTTGAAATAAAAATTTCCAGATTACAGTGAGTATTTGGCGATTTAACAATGTTTAAAGTTAACTTATGCAATGGGTCATTGCTTCACTGCTTGTGTGATTACAAATATATAACGCTAGATGGACATATTGGGACGCAGAACATATGCGACACAGCTCTGAATGACTGAAGAAAATAAACCTTTTAGCGCTTGTTAAATAATTTGTAGGAAAACCACTTGACTGATTTTGGTCACTATATGTTTCATTGCAGTAATTCTCGTTATGATGTATCATTTAATACTCTAATTTAATACTTTAATAAAATCAATATTATAAAAAAATAAATAAGATTCATCTACTGCTACTTAAATAGTAGTATAATAAAAGGAGTAGTGATTGGAAACCAAACTTTTTTGTCAGTATGGATTCAAAGATTCAAACCATGGACATCTCCTGCATCACTACTGAATTTGCTGATGAAAGTCCAGAACATCACTAAAGTACTGCACAAAAGTACATGGGACTAACTAATTGGCCATTAAAAATAGATTGGCCATTGGCAATTTATAAATATTAATTACTCCTGTCAGATCTCACCCTTCTTGGTTGAAAAGTAACAAAAAATAGTAGAGTGGCTGTTTTACAATTTTCTCACTTGAAGTGGATTGCTACAGTTGTAAAGGCACTTCTCATGTCCTATAAAAATGTTGTCCCCTCTTACATGTCACCTTTTTGAACAATGTGTGCCAGTATAGTGACTTTTAGTAAAATTGCCAATAAAAAATAAATAAATTAATTGCTGTTAACTGAAGGGAGAGATCTGGTTGAGTAGCAGACTTCTGGAGCCAGATCTTCGTCTCCCACAGAAACGAAAAGGGGCCGTCCGAGCATGCCAAAAAAGGCAAGGCAGCCGAAAAGAGGGCGGGAAGAGTGAAGCGGAGAGGTGGGGGTGTGGGAGAAAGCAAACCGCTCGTGTTTGAAAAGAGGAACTTCTGCCTCTGTCTGGCTCACTGGCTGAGAGTGGAAGCGGGGCAGCAGCAGGGAGAAGCTCTCATGGATGGCCATAGGAGCCGTGTGTCTGTCGGCATCTTTGCGCACGTGACAGAGGCCAGGCGAGTGCGAGGAGAGCATGAGGAGTAGAAAACGGGAAAAGCCACGCAAGACCGCAAGCCGAGGAGAGGGAGACGACTGAGCCCCCAGCTCCTGGATGCTGAATGGCAAGTCCTCCCAAGGAGGCCCTTGGAAGCTGCGGAGCGAGCAGCAGCGTCCGGCCCCTGAGTGGCTGGGGTAGAGGGCCATGTGGCCAGCCAAGAGAGACTGCATCCTCAGATGGCTCCGTTTTAAGATCAGCAAGAGGAGCACCCTGCTGATCATTCTCTTCTGGTTCGGAACCTGGGTGTTCCTCAATGGCCTGCTCTTTGTGCACAGGACCATGTTCTCGGACCTCTGCACGGATGAAAATAGTAAGAGGATCCTTCAGAGAGTGGTAGGAATTCTTGTGCCCGTCTCTGTTCACCGACACACACACACACACACACCTTAAAAGCCTTTATGGATATAATAACTAAGACACGGACCCATGGTTGGGTGGGACCGCTTGTCTATGTATGTGTGAGAATATAATGCTGCCTTTAATACTGTAAGAACTTTCTCGTTTGAGTTTCAACACATTCCTTTCCTGCACTGGTTGAAAGTCTACATTTGGACCTTGACATTAATGAGTCGGTTGATTTAAAAACCTGAGAACCTGGGTGAAACATTACAGAGCCTCAGGGTTTAAATCACACCTTCATAGTCTGTACTGAACGCTAAGGACTTGTTTATGTGCGAAGTGAACTGTCCCTGTTCTCCGTCATAATTACTTGGTGAACTATATTTCAACCAACTTTCCTAACGCATGATGAATATACTTCTCTGCCGGTCTCCACCTTTTCCATATTATGCGAATGGGTGTTGGATTGTTTGGAGGAAACAATGGAGCAGTACATTCAACTGGACATCAATTTTAGGTTTTATAGAGGTATATAGGTCATTTTTTCACATACATTCACCATTCAAAAAATGTTTTCTTGTTATCATTTTTCTTTGATATCTATTATCAACTTGAATTTTCGGTTGGAACCAATTTAAAACTTTGGCGACCCGCTAACCACACTTTAAGAGCCAAAAGCCTTTTGTCTCTATGAGCTGAAGAAATTTGAAAATTAAATTAAATGTTTGTTATATTCGATTTAGTGGTTTGTAAAATTTTTGATTTGTTCCCAGCCTGAGAAATGAAATGAATGTACCACAGTGCTCCATAATTACAAACTGTAACAAAACGCTGAGGTCTGTGATGTATAACAGGGCCACATAATAACACAGAGGGACTGACTGCTTGGTTGGTTGAGATTTCCTCCAAAAGTTCCATAGTTACAGCATAGCCTGCAAAAAAGGGGAAAGGGGTTCCTCAGTGACTGGGCTAATATCTCCAACACAATACTGTGGGTAGAGTGCGGAGTACGGAAATTAGTGGGGAGAGGAGAGACAGATGTGGAGTGGGGGCGTTTGAACAGGAAACCCAAAGCATGGGACCAAGTATGTGTAGCGTGCATAGTAACATCAGAGTAGGGAACAGATACAGGAGACGAGAGCATAATGAGGATACTGAGAGGACAGTGGCCCACAGGCAGGCCAAGGTTGAAGGCAAATTGCTGTGAAGTGTCCTAAGGGTAATTCACACATTTTTCCATTTCCATTTCCATTTTAGTCATTTAGCAGAAGCTCTTATCCAGAGTGACGAGCAAAAGTGCTGTAGTTTAGGGGTTAATGTGCAATAAGAAACCGAGCTACCTTGCCCTAATGGCGAACACTGTGAGAAGATCTAAAGACTATTTCTGCAAGGGAGATAACAGGACATTAATAAACATGCATAACTTACACATAAAAGCATCATAATCTAGGCATAAAAATGCATATATTGCAATATTAACATACAGATTTGAATGTACATTTTTAAGATTGGATGAGGACTTATTTTATATAGATGGAGCATTTTAAACAGATCAAAATCAGATCATTTTAATATCAATTACTTCGTAGGCTATAGCTTAAATATTCTTTAGAACTGTTTTAAGTATCTGCGTGGCTCAACAGAAGTCACACTGCCACTATTTTTCCCTTTATCTTTATTTATTTGTGATGAATTTTTTTTTTTTTAAGTCTTCAGAGAGATTAAATAGATAGCAGAGACAGTGTCAGAGCTCAGCACTTAAGAGCTTGCAAAGCATCCACAGTAAATGTCATCTTGTCCCAGATTTACGTGATCACAAGGAGAATCACAAATTGCCATTCGTCTTTTTTCTCTCTCTCTCTCTCTCTCTGCCGGAGGAGAAGCGTTGACTGAAATGCATGTCCTGCTCGGGATAGATTCCAACTGTCACCCCTTGAGCTGAGTCGAGCTGGCACATTTCCAAATCCCCACACCACAGACAGAGAGACCTTTCAAAGACGGAGAAACTTTTACAGACAGAGGCCCCCTTTAAAGACTGAGAAATGTGTAGAGGCACCCTTTCCCCAAAGCAAAAGGGGTATACGTGCGCTTATTTACATTGATGAGATCCATAAATCAGCCAGATCTAAATTTAGTTTTCTACATGCCAGTTTCAGAGAGGGAGTACTTTTAGCATACCAAGGGCCGATAATTTTGTGTGTATTTATTTAAGGTTCTGCGAAAGCATCAAGGGTATTTTGGAGGTTCGAGTTAAAAGTATCTGTCTGTCACTGGATGCTGGTGTTGTATCTTTAGATTTCAAGCGTTCAGGGGGTTCATTAATGAAGTTTTAGTCTGTAAAGGAATCAATGCAGAGCATAAAATAGCGTTTTGGCTCAGTACGCATACTGTTAATCTGGACCTCTCTGTGTAAAGGTGATAAGAAAATCATTAGACAGAACTGGGTAGTGAGGAAAGATGACAACATGTAAACCATCAATGCCAGGTGATATAACTAAGTCAAGGAAATGGCTACAACAATGATAATGTCCCACTACATTCTGCATAAAACCTAAAAAGCCAAATAACAGCCAATAATTCCAGCTGGGTGGCTCACGTTATCCATGTGTATGACAGCTTGTCAGCTTAAAACAGCGTTATAGTTAACACGTGTAGTTTTCGTAGCCCTCTGATGTTGATAAATTGTCACATAAGTTCATCCCCAGCTCTGCAATTAAACATACCAGTTCTGCCTTTAAATGAATCCCTGTTTCTATGAATTGAGTAACCTGAGCAGCGCCATACCAGAGAGCACGGGGAATGTGCTCTCATAGCGTGGAGTGGACCAGGTTCCTCCTGGTGAGTGCAGGATCCACCGGCAAGTATTTTATATAAAATATAATAAAATAATGCTTTTCCATTAATGTAATGATCTATTTATTTCACAAATGGCCTTGCTCTTTGACTTTAAAGTCAGCTCCAGAAGTTAACCTACAATGTGTTTAATGCTCTTTTTATGTGGCACGGTCTAGCACAGAGAGGCCTCTCTCGTTCTTGGACCCGAACGTTTCTGCTCATTTATCCTGTGCTGCCTGAGAAATATAATACCCTGAGCCATACCCTGTTTCTGAGAATTTCTGGCATGCTGAGAGTAATGAGGTCTTGATGAGCTGGCATTTCAACACTTAGAGATAGTAATTGCTCCCCTCCCCCCAAAAAAGGATTGTGAAAGCGAGTCTACCTATTATGAAATATTTTTCACCAGTTTCAACTTTTTTCCCCTATTGAATTATTTTCTAAGTCGCCGGCCCTGGTGAACTGGGGCAAATAGACATGAATACCTTGTTATAGTGACTTATGTAAGAAGCTGAATCTTTGCTGGGGGTAATAAGCCCTGCTAAAAGGACAAGGGCAATTCTCTGCATAGTGCTGAGAACTGTAATACATTAAGTACAAAATAATATCCATGGTATGTTAATGTTATATTTTACTATAATATATATAATAAAATA
>JAOVYW010038815.1:8383-27087 GCA_025775045.1 Hiodon tergisus | reverse complement strand
TCTCTTGGGATTCGACGGGAAGTTAATCTGTTTCACTGTCAGTGAAAAATAGTTTGTAACATCCCAAAGTGATGCTATAAACTTCTACCATTTGTCATGCTTGCTAGATCAAAATAAACTTTTTTGTTTGACGGAACTCATTTTCACTCCGCTACACAAGAATATCAAACGCAAGAGAAAGTCCGCTAGAATGTTTCTGCATAGCGGTTTCTGAAATCCTTCAACATCTGTGCCATTGAATACAGGAATGTGCCTGAGAAAAATACTCAGTGTGGGATCAGCCCGGTGCCTGAGCTGAACAAAGTAAAACAGTCATGCACTGCCTTATTTGGGTGAAAAGTTTTCGCTCATACTCAGCTTGGAGCTGTGGAAGGCAGTAGGGAACAGGTACCGTATGAAGCAATACCTGTGGAATTGACAAAGTTGCTGCGAAAAGGTGATCCAATGCTAAAATGGCCAAGTTTGTTTCCCATCTATCTGTGTTTAAAGGAAACAACATTTAGACTGCAGTGAATTTGTCAGCATGAAACGCTGTGTTAACATCCCGGGCCAGGCTAAAAATGCACAAGTCTGTGGGAAGTGTCTCCCTCTTTCTTCGGTCTTCTTTTCCAGAGAGGCTTTCGCGTTTGTCTTTGTGAAAGCACATGCTTTGTCCTCAGGAGTGACGTGGTTTCACTGAAGTGCTTGTTAATCACTAAGAGTGCTGCCTGTTGTAAACAACGTTAAACCAATTGGAGTACAGCGGGTGAGTGTCCTTTGGGAGAATAGGTGGGGGTCGCTTTCTGGCAATAGGCTCCCAGAAACTGAATATTTTTTTAGTAAACGTATCGCTCAAAATCTGATAAGTTCTGCAAAGGGGTTCTCAGGAACGTCTCTTCTCTGTCCAAGTGTCTGCACAAATTCTTGGGTTTAATGAGTCATAGATGGCGCAAGTTTATATCTACAAGATCTCATTGTCCCGACTGGATCTGGTGAACCTAAGCTACATTAAGCAGAACAATGAAACGATGGAGTGTTGGTAGGGATTGTTAATCTTTGCCCTTTCCTGAACCTCGCCCCTCCACAGCCCCCCAGAAGGCTCCACCGCCATCCTGGCCCAGAGCGGGCGGTCCGTGCAGCCCAGAGCGGGCGGTCCGTGCAGCCCAGAGCGGGCGGTCCGTGCAGCCCAGAGCGGGCGGTCCGTGCAGCCCAGAGCGGACGCACGGCTCAGCCCAGGACTGAGGTGGTGAGAGCATTACGTAACTCCCATTGTCACATTGGCTGACACGCAGGGAGGGAGATCTCGTCGAGCGGGACTCAAGGCTCACCTTGCAGTCAAGGGATTAAGGAATCCTTCTTTCACAGGCTTACGACAACCAATGTTTTTGACAGGCGTGGGGCAAAAGTGCTAGAAACGACCCGAGCGGACTGGCGTCGCGGTGAAACTTGGTTCCCTCTAAAGCCCTTTTGCCTCAACGAGAGGGCCGATTGTGTTGGGTCGCACGGACCGCACCGCGGACAATATGAGCGGTAAAGCTGACCTCCGTACTCTCCCAGCCAGAGACCCATTTGCTCTTCGGCCAAAAAAAGTCAGGCCTTCGCACGAAACCGGCTGCTTTCAGCCGTACTCCAACAATGCTTAATCCACTCAGGCTTAATCCTGCAATTGATACAGACATGCTGGCCCTGTCCGCATGGCCTCTCTCAAAGATTTCACTGTCAGGACCAAACTCAAAGGCTACATTTTCATGTCCGATTGACAAGGACGCAGGGCTAAGGACCCCAAGGGCTAAGGTCTTGAGGCTGGTGGCAGAAACTCTGTGGGCATGTCGGGTCGGTGCCAGGATGGGCTTTCTCTGTCAAATTACATGCCACCGGTCACGCCTAGCTTTCATCAGCTTAGTCAACGTCATTATTTACCAGCCCACAAGGTTGTTAGTTTGTTTTGAGGCCCTTATTTCCCCCCGCCATGCAACCCCAACCCCAGGTGGCGGACAGATGTCGGTAAGTCAGTCTCTTAATGGCCAGGGGCTGGCTATTTTTAGTTTAGTTAGCGATTAGAGGGATGCGCCATTGTGGGCACCCTTGGATTTCCTTGCTCAAGGTTTATCGAGCACCCGACGGAACACCCGCTGATTGCCGTCCCCCGCTCTGGTGATAGTCAAGGCTTTCTAAACCACCTGGGCCATGCAATGGAGCCCACAATCGGGAGAGAGCAAACCAATGGTTGCCTGAAAGCATTGCTGTGCAGAGGGTCTTTGTCTACCCGTTTAATCCTTGTTGGGATTAGCTTATTGGATGCCTGGGCTTCTGTCCTTTAGCTCTCTGGTAGCCTGAGATCCCTTTCAGCTTCCGTGTCCGGCGACAAGCAATCATCTGCCACTCAGCCCTCATGGGTTTCTCAGGGATGCAGAGGGTTACGTACGGACGACAGAGACATGCAAGTAAGCGTTTCTCTGTTCCCAGAAACGTGAACTGACGGCTCCCTCAAACGTGAACTACTTCATGAAAGGATAGAGAATCAGAAAAAAATGTACTATGTTTTTGTTTAAAAAAAACAAAAACAAAAACCAATTTGCTCCCTTTGGGAATGTATCTGTTCTCTGAGCTTATTTTGACCTCTATGCCTGATATTTCTCTATAACGTAGGGCACTTTGTTTAGGAGAAAAAACATAATGCATATACAGTGCTCCCTCCATTTTACAGACTAGCCAGTGGCAAGGGTTAGCACCCACGCTAGTCTTATACATTCACCCTGTGAACGAGTTGCGGACTGACAACTTTAAGTCATATATTGCGAAGAATAAAGATTACAGTGTACTTGGTGCGATGATGGATACACTGTTACATAACTTGAGACTTAAACCTCCACGCTGGATTTGTCTCGACAGAGCTAATGAGCCTCAGTCTAATAGAGATGTATAGCTGCTAACCGTTAAGCGTTTTCCTGAAGGGGCAGAAAAGCTGTGGTTAAGTGAGCTTAAGAAGAACTTTAAGAATATTTAGCCGTTGTGCTCTTGTGTAGACGGGGGGCTGTTGCAAAACAACCTCCAATTCTTTATCAGTAAATTACTGGGAACCTAATTTGAATAGACGTTTAGTTAGAAGGACAAGACCAAGATCAGGAAGGCATTTTGTGAACTTGAAAAACACTTATGAAGTGCGTGGTTCATGTATTTAACATCATTCTCACAGCATAATGAGGTGCAGTTCCAAAATATTCCCAGGAAGAGTTTCATTTTTCTCCTACGTAGGATGTATCCTGCAAATGACTAAGGCGCTGCATGCAGTCTCCTTAAAAGCGCTGTGCTTTTACAGTCCAGGAGAAAAAGAAAATCTCTGCATATCCATTCATATCTCACTTCATATCACCAAGCTGCTGGGGCTGCCTAAGTTCATCCATGGGGTGAGGCTTCTCTGGAAGTGGGCACGGTTACATTGAAACATGCAGATACGGGAGTGCGCTTTAGGGTGCCAAGAAAACATCTACGCCCACCATTGAATGATGTGCTGAAGGTCATCATCTGGCAGTATATTAGGCAGGGGAGTAGATATGACACGCTCTATTAAATATACAAACAAAATCGCTGGGCGGCTAGTGTGTCATGGCTGAGGCCACGTCGATGGTTACGAGAAAAACTTAAAATCAATGCCCAACTCCAGGAGGTCTATGTGGGGGGCATGAACTCTGACCTTATCCAGGTAGAGATGTGTTTATACAAGTTAATGGAGGCTCTGTGTTCTTTTTCAACAAACGTTTTTTTCTTTCTCAGTAAAAAACGCAGTATAACTTAGTAGCCAACCAGAAGTTGAGTAGGGTTTGGACATTCAGAAAGGTAGTACAGGACACTCGATATGGTAATCCATTAAAAACAGTTTACCAGCACGCTCCAGGAGGTTCTAAATAACCTATCCAAGTTGCGTCGCCTGAGAGACCATCCCTGAAACATGTTCCCACGTTGGTTGTCCAGCCCCGAAGGGCGCAGGGGCGAGGGGGTTATAACCAAGCGCTCAGAATTTCCACCACGGCTCGTTATCCACATCCAATTCAAGCTTAACGACCCCTTGTTTTCTCTCACAAGCGGTAATTGTTGGACATGGGTGTGTGTGTGCGTGGGGGGGGGGGGTAATAATGATGTCATTGCTCGAGTAGCTGTAGCTGTCCTGCCTCCCGCCCGTCACTAATTTATACTCCTGTCTCAGTGTTGGAACATTTCCCAGACCGAGGGGTGAGCGGGGCAGCCTTAGAGATGGTTCGCTAAGTCCATTAAGAAAACATCTCCAACTAAATAAGGAAAAAGAATGTGTTGTGAGAAGGTGCAGACTAAGAATTGTCTTCTGGCAAAGGACTCCTACGCTAAGTGGCAATGAATAGCCGCTAGCAGAATCTGTTAGGAGAGACATTACCCGATGATTTTCTTTGTGAATAATTCCGTTTGAACACTTACTTACTTACTAACTTACTGTTGCTATGTACTTTGTGAGTAGACACAGTTTTGAACATTTTAAAAAGTATTTTTCTACAAATATGATTGCAGTTTTTCTCACTGTCATCTGTGTGATACCTCGATACACCTCGGTTGTCCTGGAAAGGGTGGCTGTTGGCTGTAATCTGTGAGTCTCTATAAACTGCAGAAGGATTTGGGGTCAGCTGTAACGCTGGACACACCCGGGTGAACCCGATGTGCAGATCTCACTGAGAGGATGAGTTTATAGAGTTCTGTAATAATGTGGGGATTCCTGGGTAATCCTCAGTCTGACATGTGCTGGGAAGAAGTGATTGAGAGAGAGAGAGAGAGAGAGAGAGAGAGAGAGAGAGAGAGAGAGAGAGAGAGTGACGCAGGTTCACTGCAGGTTTGCAGAAAGCATAGAGATCTCTCTGGTCTGCCTCCACAGCTCCTAAATCCATTTGGATTTGGCCCACAGTTGGATACAGTGTATTTTTGTTCCAATGAATGTATTTAAAAATCTAATTAGAGTTGCTCATCCTACCATCAGCAAGAGGTTTCCTTTTACAGCCTACAGATCTGGACCACGAGGCAACCCCTCCACCCAAAAAAACCTCATAAAAACTGTAGAATGAAAACAGGTGAGATATTTACTTATGTGTTGCCCTGACATGAGCTGCTATGAAATTCAATTGCCTCCCCTCCTCCATGTTCCATGAACAAAGGGGTGGTGTTCTCTTATCTTCTTGGGCAATCTTTGTTATCACGGAAACAACTTCCCCGGAAACATGCTTTTTGGCCTTTGATCCGCTCCCTGCTGTCAGGCCCTAGCGCTAAATGAAACTAATGTACCGAATAGTAAAACTCACTAACTAATAACAGCCACTGGTTACTATCAGGTTCCATCACCAATTTGTAACGATACTCTAAATTAATTCATAATTGCCTTTTGAGGGATCAGAAACGGTCCATTTCAGACAGATAAGAATATTCTTTTAGCTGTTCAAATCAGTGGTTTTGGCCTCTTGTCCTCGTCAGCGCTAAGTGGCATGGGTGGGGGGGGGGTCATGTAAATCAGTCCTACTGAGAAATGCAACTGAGATCATTATTTGTTGTCCTTTCATGCACACTGGTTTAAAAGCTACTTTTGCGGAAAAAAACAGCAATGGCCTGAATCTGAGACCTCGATTTAATGCTTCATACTGTAGGAGAAGAAAAACGGACCACATTCTGGCCAAAGTCCTCTGTTGTCTGGGAGAAAATCGCAATGCCTTCATTGTGGGCTCCGCCAGCGAAATAACAAGCTTCTCAGGCAGCTTCCTGTCAGGGGGACCAGGCCAGATCCCTGCACTCCTGTCACCCTGAGGTTTTGTCTTGCAGTGAAAAGACTGCTTTGCGTTTCCCAGTGGTGAAACGGACTCTGGTCTCCCTTTATGCTTGATTCCCTTTGTGTTTGACCCCCTCGGGCATCCTGAGTCCTCTGAGTCCCGCTCCGCCGTTCCCAGAAACAAAACTCAGTCCCAGCACTGATCTCCATCCCTGCCCCTGACCGAGGTCCTGTTGCAGACAACCGCCGCTTCCCGTAATGGCCACAGTCAGGCCAAGAGGTCATTCAATCATCTGCTTGGTTTTTTCCGTCACTCTTGTGTCATGGCCACCTCTACTGCGTGAATTCCCTCTGTTGTGTAACTGCCGAGCAGAGTGGATTGTGTGGAGCTCTGTGTTAATAATTCATTAATTGAACCTTTAACAATCAAGAAACGGAGAGCTTGAAAATTACAGGGAAGTGCTGTCAATCACTTTGTTGGTTCAACAAAGCGTTTCACTTAAACAAGCGAGTCACCCCGCTGGAATGAAAGTCATGTGTCTTGAGTCACATGCTGTCCTGCTACACTGGCGTTAGCCTTTCCTGGGTCAGAGCTGCCTGGATTTCTAAGCTGCATTCCATAAGCTGGAATTAATGACAGAGCCAAACAAGACCTGAAAAGGTACTGCTAGTAATGCGGATAACAAGAGCGTTAGCGAGGTACCTGTCACAGTTAAAAACGCTTGTGCGGACGGGGGAACCTTTTCAGAACAGTGGGACTCTCGATGCATGGTGATTTCACCAGTTTCGCTTCAAGGCCTCTCTCGGCGAAGGCAGAAATGTTATCTCTCCTCCCTGCACAACATCAGCTAAGAGGAGTATCTGCTACATGCACTGTAATCCGGCCGCACGCTCTCCTCCCACACAGTCACATCCTAAAAATGAAAAGCCTGTTTTCTTAAAGTGATCCAGATCAGACTCATTCAAAGGCGTCTTCCGCAAGCCACTCAGAATAACCCAAACAGCATTACCCTGTGCGCGTGTGCAAGAATGTGGAGAGAGAACGTGTTCTCAGCAGCGACGTCACAACCCACGTCCACAATTCAGAACCCCCCTGCTGTGACCTCCGAGAAAGCCATCCTTATGTAAGGGTTGTCTCTTCTGAGGAGAAGCTCTCACAGGTCGCTCGGTTTCATGCAGATTGCCCAGTCAAAAAAAGACTCCCGCTTAGAAGAATGAAACACAGAGTTGGAGTGGCTGAATGATTTTTGGCAGTTGGTGCTTAGCCACATGCACTTAATTATATAATAACAGTTACTTCAGCAGCCTCATATCTCGCTGCAAGGAGTAATAGAGTGCCCCTCCCTATTTCAGATACTTACGTAATCTCGAGCAGCGACAGTGGGCTTGACCTTTCAAAGACGAATTTGGAAACATTTGCGATAACAAAATCACAATCGGGCTTGATTTTCAGAATTCTGTTTATATTTTATAGAGGAGAGGAAGAGGGAGACAGACAAGGAGAGAGAGAAGGGGAGATAAGATGGGGATAAAGGGGGACTTAGAGAGCTCCTACACAGCGCATGAGGAGGGACTGCGGGTGTGTCAACGCCCACAGCCTCACAAACGCTGTGCAACGGCTCGGCCAAGCACGTACCCCAATGCCCAGCATGTGTGCGATGTGACGACAAAATCAGGTGGGGACAGGCAGACCGTTGAATGGGAACGACCGCCACGTCGCTCGTCTTTTCCGTGTTTGTGGCACTTGACTTGCGGCACCCTGCCGTGAAGGAAGAGACAGGGCTGTGGGTGCCACAGCGGGGACGCTGAGAGTTATGTAAGCTGTGTGAACGTGTAATCGTCAGAGCCCCCATCCCCCAGTTGCCCCCTGTCGCCGCGGAGACCCGCAGTGATCTCAGAGCTGGGCGTCGCTGTTGACATCTCTGCAGCCACAAGCCTCTCCCTGCTGAGGCTCTCGCCGAGGGACTTGTTCCGGCTGCTCAGAATAGACCGGTAACTGACAGCGTCCTGCATGATTCACGGGCCACATTTAATTAGCAACCAGTTTTGATCTCATGACTACGGGTTTTTATTTATTTTAAACCACAAAAACTCTAAACATGTGGGATATTATTATGTCTTTCATAAACGGGTGATAAATAATAAGTGCTAGCATTTAAAAGCAAGGTGAATTCCTGCCCTTACTTCACGCTCTCGGGCTGTTTATAAATGATGTTGTCAGCTAAAGAAAGCTTTTGGACTTATCTGCTACGTGGCAGAGAAGGATAAAGCCTGCAGCAGGAATGAGAGCTGGTCCACAGGGAAATATGTGAAAAAGATTAAACCGCTGGAGTGCACCAGTGCTGGGTTGTCCTGACGACACAAGGCGAAGCGTTGGGTTGGTTTTTAGCGACACAAAGCCAACGACCTGTACAAGATGAGACATTGATGACGGAATGTCCATTATCTCTATACATACTGTGGCACAACAGTGGGAGAATAATTTGTGCCCAGCCCCATTTAGACTGGTCAGCCTGACGTGGTTTACCTGCGGACTGCCAATAGGCAGTTTGTTTAATTAAGGCCTGTATCTGGAGGAAAGAGTTGGGAGCTTGTTTGAGCTGAACCATTGGACTGTGTAAAGAATTTGGTTTTTGAACCTTTTTTGGCGCTATCTTGATTGTGTTTCGACTTGCTTTTCAACAAGAACCGGTTCTGGAGTGACACCCTTTTTTACGTTAGTTTTTCTCGGCTTTGTCTATATTCCTGTGCATCTATGTACATCTCTTCCCAGACAATTAAAGAAACAACAGGTTGGGGATTCTCGATGATCCTGTACGTCACGTCACACCCTAGGGCTGTGTCACATAATAATACAAACGGAACCACGCCACAGTTTACATTATAGAAAAAATGTATAAGGTCTGCTCTAAAAGACAACTGTCATACAAGCCTCTGTGTAAGTCTCAGCTGATCATTGGCGATCTAACTGATTTGGGTGTTCCACCGGGATCATTTGCCTTTAAGTACGGAAACTAACTTTTTAATTAATCATTACAAATTCGAATCAGAACAAATTTCTCCAATTCTCTCTAGCTTTCTTCGTTGCCACTAACGGCAAACCCCACCCAGATCAGGTTCTCCTCATTGCCCTTAGGAAGCTGGCTGTTCCTATTTAACCTTTAAAGGCTGCGCCTGTTCATAATTGATAAGTGTCAGGTGTTTAACAATTAAAAGGCACATTTATGCATTCATTTGGGAGTGGAGGCTCAGCCTAGGTAACTGATACCTGTAAAAAAAAAAAAACGTTCTGCAACATGGGAGGATTTTTAAAATGACTATTTATCGTGAAAAAGCATAAAAAGGACAAAGGGCTGTGGTGACTAGAGTGACGGCAGGGGAAAGACAAAAATGTGTGTTCCATTCCCATCAGCCTCCATCGATGGGGGGGGCGGCGGGTCGAGTGAGTCTGACCGAGCCCGGGGGTGGCAAGCTAGCAAAGACAAGGGTGGTTACGCAACCAGCGCAGGTTTGACCGAGTGATGGGACAGGGACCTGTCTGACCGCTTCTCTCTCCCTGACCTCATCCGCCTCACTCCTTTCACGCTCCGTCCCGCCTAATTTCCTCTTTCACTATCCCACTCCGATTTTCTGAACAACAGCCCATTAATGTGCTAAATAACCTACATTCCCAAAAAAATCACCCGATATCGCGGACATGTGACATTGATTTTTAAATCATTTCTTCAACGGCTTCTAAAAAAGGACTGATTCGCGAGAACACGTGACTGAAGTAATTTGATTAGAAGAAAAACAGGACGGGGTAAACAACTGTATCAGGTTACAATAGCCTGCAGACAGCAGGTTCAGAAAAGAAGCTGGAACACTCAGACCAGCTAGTCTGAAGGAAGGAATGCAGAGAATCGCAGAAAACCTGGGACGCAAACGTATTCCCCGCGCATGTGACTATCGTGTCGGAAAAACGCACACATACTCGAAATCCCCCTCTGTCCATGGGGACTTCCGACAACGACCCGTTTCCCGCACGACGACCCTAACGAACTCTGACAGAGCTGATGGGGAAAAGAGAGGAATAAACAACGAAGAGAGGCCTGGGAGCCTCCAGAGCTGGTCTGAACGACCTTGCACTCTGTAATCCGGAGTAGAGTTCCCTTTCAGTGTCCCCGATCTGCGTAGAGCGGCGAGGCAGAGGGGAATGAACGGACCCCAGTTTACTGTGCCTCCCATCTCTCACCGTCATGTGTCCGAGCATCCGCCGCTCCAAATTGTCATTCTTTGGTGCCCACTTTTCTATTGTTTTAAGAAGCAAAACTCCCTGCCCCATAATGTTGTTGTCATTCAAACTCATTAGGAGTCCGAGCAGCTGAAGCAAGTTGAAGGACGCAGTGAGGATGACTAGCTCATGTTGGCTTTGTCGTTTAAAAAACAAACAAACTCAAACTTACGGAAAATGCAATCTCACAAAATCTCACTGAGGTGTGCATGCACGTGTGGCACACTTTCAGTGGGAGTAAGGTATCACGCTGCTATCACTACCGCAAACGGCGTTCCTTGTTACCGTAGACACAGCGAACGGCTGCCGGAGTCAACAGCTAGCCACTTGATTTACCCACATTCCCCGCTTGCATTGTGCCAGCCATCACCATAAGGCCGTAACAGCATAGCATTGTTAACTGATTTTGGGTTTGTTAGTTTTTTTGGTGATGGCGTCAACCGGGACGAACCAGAGGGAAGAAACGCACTACAGAGACCGGCTGTTGAAGAGCTACAGAGACTGCTATTAAACTGGTATTGACCAGCTGACTAACCTGTTGACCTGTGGTTCCCATCTCCAGCAGACACTGAGCATGCTCAGAGGGTCCTGGATATGGACACCGCTCAGCAGATGAAGCTCCGGGAGAGGCAACGCTTCTTCGAGGAGGTCTTCCAGCATGACGTGGACGTCTTCCTATCCTCCACCCACCTGCAGATCGAGCACCGGAGACGTCAGTACCAACCGCCACTATCCCGTCCTTTCCCAGGGTTCGACAACGAGAACACACTCGTGAACCTCTCAGAACAACCCGTTGACCAACTCTTGCCTGCGGAGTCACCAGACCGTGACCTACATAATGAATCTCTGTATATATTTGTGAATAAGTCCCAAGTCTCAGGTCTTCCCAATATCTCGTAAGAAACACGCTTTTCACAACGGGACCGTGTTTTACAACAGCATAAACGGTCAATGTGTGTGTCACAGCACATGGGTCGTGACTCAATCTGCTTATTCTCCCGGCCTCTAACAGCCCCCATTGGCAGCATCTCCTCCATGGAAGTCAACGTGGACATGCTGGAGCAGATGGACCTGACGGACATCTCCGAGCAGGAGGCCCTGGACGTCTTTCTCAATGGCGGGGGCGACGAGGGTGTGCCAGGTATTTCAGCTCCCTGCCTCGCCCGACTCTCGCCGCGTTTGTCAGTTTGCATTTTCAACAGGTGCAACATGCCTCTTTAAACCAAAAGCGCTCCAGAATTGATCTGACGCAATCAAACCGAATGAATATGAGGCAGAAGTGTAAAAATTTATATATAATATCTCATATTGACTAAGCACTGTATGGGAAAGGCCTCTGTGTGTATTGCAGAGGTACATTTGTTTGACTTGCTAATACCATCATTTAGCTCTTTCATCACTTCAGAAGGGTTGCTCACTCAGATGTTGACTCAAGGTCTTTGTCAAAAGTTTTCCTTCTCATCTCTGCGTCCATTGTTTGTTTGGTTTTTTGTAGGCCTTTCTGCTGTCAACACCTTTCAGAGTAAAAACCATTTTTTGATCTCTTTCTGGATGGCTTTAATTCGCAACACTCATGTCAGAATGTTGTATAGTATGGGATTATTTCCATAATTATTTACATTACTTTTACATTACAATTTAGTGTTTTACACCTAGATATTCAGGTTGCATGTTATCAGTTATATATGGCCGGCAGCTTATAAGTCTGTTAATGTACAAACCCTCATTGTACAAAGTGAATGAAGATCAACTTCATTTAGGTAAATTGACATTACTTCTGTGTCCTAAGAGGATGACGATGATGAGGAGGTGTACCAGGACGGGATCTCGCTGCAGGTCCCCAACGGCCACCTGGAGGCAAAGTCCCGAATGTCGTCCACCTCCTCTGGCTCCACTGACCCCTACAGCCTGGACACCAGCGAAGAGGGCACGGAAACTCCCGTCGCGCAGTCGGACGACGAGGAGGGGCAGGCGGACACCCTTGTGCTGACGGCCACGTCCCCGGACCAAGACCAGGCCCATAAGCCCGCCCACTTGTCTTAGCAACCCGGTCACAGGCTCTGCCCCCCCCCTTGCAGCTGTTTCAGCTGTGAAAGAGCGAGGCAGGGTTTTACCAAAGGACCCTTAGACTGGGAGTCGGACACTCATACCATCAAACAGAGGAGGTCCCTGCCGATCCCCATGAAAAACCCCCAGCAGACCACACGATGGTCCCTTTCTTATTTGTCATTCGACTTATCCGCCGCTATTCGTCATTTTGCGGCTGTTTTATTCCTTACAGAGCATTGCAAGTCTTACTTTTGTTTTAATAAGCTAAGTGGAAAACTTTTCGTGTCTTCTCCTGCCCGCTTTCAGCTTATTGTCGAAGTTGAACCCACCCACCAACTGCAAATAGCAGCTGCTGATCATCAGAAAAACTGGGTTGCCAGTTTATATTTCACCATGCCAACAAATTTTCTCCCAAAAATGTATCCAGAAATCATATACTCTTTACTGTTAAGTTTGTGATTACTCATGCAGTAATACAAACGTCATCCTATACAAATGCAATTATTTTTGTTCAATTTCTAAATGGATTTACACATAGAACCATCATAACTTTCTTTGTTAAATAGGTCAAATAAAATTGTGTGCGTTTAGCAATACGTGAATTCCTTGCCCAAAAAAGTTCTTTTTTTTTTCCTGCAGGGGTTTAGTGCGTAGGTCAAATCTGGAATAGAGTCCACAAAGTGACCATAATTTGCTGCATAACTGTCAAACTAAACAACGAAGACTCGCACTGGGTTGACCCACACACGTTCCCCGCCAGCCCCCGAACTGTACCTGAATCTGCTACCATTTCTTCAGTTCTGTTTTAGTCAAACAGCTCACTAAAGTGGAAGTGCCTGTTCTACATAATGGAACGAGGCACCATCGTCTCTGCCTCTCCTTAGTTATTCTGCGGTTTCTATGACAAACAAAGACCAATGCTACACAACTCGTTTTAACACTGTCGCCAAAGGTAATTGGAAATTGTTAGGTATGGAGAAGTCATACGAATTTAAAAAAAAGAAGCTCTTTCACCAAACTGAGCTCAGTAATGATAAACAGACGACTTGTTTAGACAGGTACATTCACAACTCTAGAAAAGTTATTTGAGCGAAAACAGTTCACCAATTAAAAAAAGAGTTTTTGCTGAAAGAAAAGCTGCAGTTTCATATCCCAGGTTTAGATGTGGGAAAAACTATGCCCTTAGCTTAGCTGTTCTAGGTGTGGATAATGGAACTGTCTAACACCGAAAACCTGTCTACAACTGCTGGGATGTGTGTAGGGTGGGTGGGTTCTCACTAGGTAGCTGAGGAGCATTACAAACACTGATTTAAAAATCATAGCTCTGTGTTCTCTCTCCCCTTCTTTATCTTCTCTTCCCGACAAGAAAGAAGCGGGCACAATGTAAAAGAAATAAACCCTAGTGTGCTCCATCATTCGTTTGTGTTTGTGTGTGTTGAACTCACTGATGTAAACTATTTACGAATAGGGGAATGCGACATGTAAGAGCACATAACTTATTTTACTTAGTCATTTACTTGGAGAACCTGACTGGTTTAGAACGTTCCGTCTTTGGAAACGGTGTGTTTTAATCTGGGATGAACGGTGTGGCCCAGCATTTCAGATGACAGTGATACTCGTGCCTGAGGGGATAGAAACTTCAATTTCAGCTACCATGGCGCCATGTTTTTTTTACATGCTGCCTTTGTGCGTGTTAAAATTAAATGTTTGTTTAAAGGTTAGAGAGTTACATGGTTACATGTTTAATGTGAGTACATACATTTTTGCATAAAAAGGCCTATCACGTATGGGAGGAGACAGGGAATGGACTGCAAATGCCTGAACAAATCTGAAGATTGCGAGCAAGAACCTTAGATAGCAAGCCTCTTTTTTCCTGTCAGCTGTGAAGAGGTCGTAAGGCCATTGCGGACATTCCACTAACTCTTTTTGTTCACTCTTTGTTTTCATTCAGCCTGCACCTCTCAACTTGGTTTCCGTTTTTCCTTATAACCCTGTCACAAAGGTTTTGTCCTGGGGAGTCATTGTTCTTGTTTTTGTGGACCTGGTTCCACGTGTTTATTAAAGATCATGTTTAGTCTGGACCACGACTGAGTTTCCTTGCTGTGCCTCGAAAGCCGTGTCTGGTCGGGATTCGGCCTGCGTTGGAGGTGCGCTTGGATTCGTCCCCGCTCTGTTGCCCTGCACCCCGTAATAATTATATAATATTACCATCACTGTTTCCACATGCACTATTCACAGTTTTTTTGAACAAATCTAGCTAGACCAAGCCAGCACATGAGCTAAGATGACCGCCACAATGTTTCTGTTGTTTGAACAAATCCAGCAACGCTGTGTGTGAAAGGTTAATCAACTCAAATACTTAAAGGGTGAAACATCCCTCCATTAAAAAAAAAAAACTCCTCAGTATTTATCAAATATGAGATCTTGGAACTTAACATAATACACTTCAAAACCTTGAATACCGAGTAAGTGAGTCATCAAACAGATAAAAAGTCGACATAATTGAGGCAGTTTCAAAACACAATTAATTAAGTTGAAATGTATTTTTGTTGTTGTGATAAATTCCTTTCGGCTTAGTTCCATACAGCTACTTTCATTGATCTGTATACTAAGTTGGCAACGCTTATCCGCCCTTCCTGCAATTAAATTGACTGATAAAATATAATGCTGATGCCTGTGGTTAGAGGGAGTCGCCAGTCTCACCTGCTGTGTGGAAACCTGAGCATTGGAGGCTTAAACTGGATGCGGACACTTACAGAGGACTTACACTTATCTTGCTTATAAACTCACCCCACTGTATTAGGGCAGGTCATACTCAGGTGCTAACATGAATCTGAAGGAAATCCTAACATAAGAGGTGTCAAATTTATGTATATTTTTTTATGGGGAATTCAAATTTTAGTTTTTTTGTTGGACAGGATGACTGTAACCTACATCAGTTTTGTATTTCTAAATTGCCAATTTTACCCTTTCGAACCACTTTTATACGATATTAACAGATTTAAGGGAAATCTTTCATATTCACTGAGCCAAATCAAATTTACATATTTATTAACTAGTGAACTGCATGAATATCACTGGACACAATTACAAGGAACAACCTCCTGACTTCCTGAACTTTGCCAGGTCTTTACCAAGTCCTTCTTTGATTCTTGGACATTCGCCTCCTGGTCTCCCGAGCCCTGATCCCTCCATCCCTCTTTTCTTGTGAAAAGTACTTAGCAGAAGCCAGAAGCACCCCATCCCTGACTGCACAGACAATCTTATCGGTTGATCAGTTGGGAGATCTTGAATGACCTTGTCCGGCAACTCGATCAGTGGAGGGCCAACAGAGATCTGGGTGAAGTTTGGATAAATATCCAAGTCTGTAGCAGAATCATGAAGCTTTCCTATTGGCCTGGAAAACATGTTGTCTGACAGAGTAGGGCCATCAAGGTCAATAATGAGGTGGGGCAGGGGTAGTTCACCAGGGGTAGTTCACCAGTGTGCATGTTGCACACCAACCAGACCAGTTTTCTCCCCAGGTGCAGCTCCAGCTTCCTCATTACTCCAGCATTCATACCAGCGTTGACGTTTCTTGAGTCTCCTGTAATGTCCCACAAGGTCTTATCAAAACCCTTCTCCCCTGTCTCTTATGCTCTGGTAGATCAGGGCCTCCCATTTGGTGGGGTCCTTTACTTCAAACCTTCTCTTTCTGTCCCTTGATGTAAGCACTTGATAAACCTCTTCAAACAGCCGTATTATTAATATTACTGAGCTAGATGGTACAACAAAAAAATGTAGTTAATTCCAGAATAACAGCTGAAAAATACAAAATGTAACAATATTCAACTGCAAATTGATGTAGGTTAGGGTTATCAGAATTGTAAAAGTTATTCACATTTGTGTTCTACACACCAAAATACACCCCTCTCAACTGATTTACAAAAAATTGTAATGGTCCACCCTACCACTGAATGTCCATGTTTCTGCATGTTGTTAAATGTCTGAGTCATTTAAATAATATGAAAATTTTATAATGTAATATTGGCTAAGCTTTCTATCTCATTACCAGCAAAAACATTTGTGCATGAAAAATGAGCTGGCTTTAAATGGTTAGCTCTAAACCAGAAACGACAACCACAGAACCATGCCTGGGGCATTGGTTGCGTGTTGAGAACTGTGAACTTGTGAATAGCCAAGGATACTGCCAAGGGGGAAAACAACTGCGGATAATGTTATAAGTGATCAGACGGTGAGCATGAATTCGTTCACCATTGGTTGGTCAGAGTTCACAACAGTTAAAAGCAGGTGAAGCAGGTCCAAACAGGTCCCGTCACTTAGAGTAAATTATACACAAAATTCTCTGGGAACCTTTTTAAACTTTCAGGGCAGGTGACAACTGCACACTTGGTGCTGTGGCATGACAAACCTCTGTGACACCAATAATCTGGTGATTCCTGTGCTAAACTATCACGGCTACGACTGTTGTAGCTGTAGAGCTGGTTTTCATCGCCACACCCACCCCCACCCCAAATTTACCCCGCTAATTAATGTGATATCTGCGAAAACACTCCCCAGTCCTCAGAGCACAGCATTCGACTGTCCTGCCAGTGCCCATGATATACTAAATAGCACACAAGAGAAAACTCTGTACATTTTCACTCCTGAAACTTACCCATACACGCCTATAATTAATTAACCATCATTTGGAGAGAAAGAAAGAAGCAGCCAAATAGAGTTTACTATGACAGTTCTGATTGTCTAGCACAAAGCACAGGACATTACTTTCCGACGTCTCGTTGTTAGCTTAGGATACGCTAAGTTCATTTTCGTTTGGGTTTATTGAAACGAAATATTTGGAATGTCCCGTTAACCTCCGTTCTTGGATGACGATTACAGCTGTTTACAGATCTAAACAAGTGAAAAAGAGTGATCTGTGGAGAGGGAGAAAAAATGTGCCCTTAAGGTCCGAGGTAGGCCAACAAATCCAGGATGAAAAAAAGGCCAACGCCAACACATTGTAGCTAAACATCCTTACATTCTCAACATATGCATTTATCGTTTAAGGGACCAATCAATTGATGGCATAAAGGTCTTCACTTACCTGACCCAACTTGGCCATGTCTAAACTGAACTAATTTATGTCATTGATGCTACAGTGTCTGGTGCCAAATGGAAACTGTTTTTTGAGGGTATTCTTTTTTTTACAGATACATATCAGAGACGTAGCCATGGAGTCAACATTGGGGAGGACCAAATCTGCCCAATAGCACATTTTTATTTTATTTATATTTTTTATATCAATATATAAGGGGGGAAATTTTGAGCATATTTTTGAGGATATGTCCCCCCTAATATATATTATTACTATGATCCTGATAAATATTATATATCAAATATATAGACAATAAAGATGGTACACAAATATGCATCCAGTGTCCAGATGGTTCAGATTAATTTCCCAGGAGAAGCGAAAGAAGAATTAATGGACTGGATCAGTAAAACAATTTAGTTGTAAAAAGGGCGGATAAGCCAACGTAAAATTAAACTTAAAAATGCTGCATTTAGAACACATGGGGCATGTGATTTTTTTTCCATCGGATCTGATTGGTTGTTAATGATTTTACAGTAGGCAAACAGTCCTGTTATCTTTACAATCTGTATCTGTGTAAATATTCGAGGGAAGGAAATCATTTTCAGTTAACCTGTTTAAATCGGACGAATTGACAGAATTACTTATTCGTTGTTTCTTAGCATATACCTTTATCCAGAGCAATTAAAATAGCTTGCTATTCAAATGTCTGAAAAGTGCACATGCAGACAATTTTTTAGGGATGTTCTTTAACAGATCTGGCTTTTTTACACAACGCTTATTTTCACATTTAGCCCATCTTAAAATACCTTTAGTTTGTTTCAATATGTACGTTTTTATATTGCAAATACAAGGTTTTGGATGCCCAGATTTAAGAGATGATGTCTATGTAATCGTCTCCAAAATACTTAAAAAAAATAAAAAAATCCTGTTGGGCTAAGTATTTTAAGATTCGCTAATTAAGTGTGAAAATTTGTTTACATTTTGGGATTTAGAATGTCCTTCTCTACAGTAAAAGCTTAGATCTATAACAACCTTTTCCTACTCCCATAAAAAATGGTCAAATTACAGTAGGGATAATTACTCTTGTTTCAAAAAAAGTCAAATTAAGGGTACGTCTATGATGGGGTAACACTTAAAAAAAAAAACCAGAGTACAACTTGAATTCCTGTGGTTCTTATATGAGTAGTGACAAATCCCAAACCTGTTTTTTCTTCCAAGAGTTGATGCCTTCTGACAAGAGGATTTGCATAGTTTATGAGTTTTGGTAAATTAGGAGTTTACAAGGGAAATACTGCCACTCTGTTGGCTTTTTGTTCTCTTTCAACTCTTTCCGGAAAGCTAATTTTCACAGAGAGAGAGAGAGAGTGCTTGAACCATAGACTTTTAATATTTGCAATACCATTGTTACAAATCTATAATAACCAAATAAAAAGCTAATTAATTAATTAAGTAAATCATTCGATCATTCTGCTCAATTCAACATGTAGATGTTTACAGATTCAGCTTGGTCATTTTGTGTGTGTGTATGTGTGTGCGTGCGTGCGTGCGTG
>JAOVYW010038793.1:15661-52020 GCA_025775045.1 Hiodon tergisus | reverse complement strand
TCTGCGTGTCTCATGTGTATGTCCATGTTAGTGCCTCTGCGTGTCTCATGTGTATGTCCATGTTAGTGCCTCTGCACGTCTCATGTGTATGTCCATGTTAGTGCCTCTGCGTGTCTCATGTGTATGTCCATGTTAGTGCCTCTGCGTGTCTCATGTGTATGTCCATGTTAGTGCCTCTGCACTCTTGATGGGAATTCCCTGAGACTCTCTCCAAAATTAATGCTCCTTATTGACTAATACCAAAGTTCATTATATTATCATTATATTATAATTATTAACTTACATTATTATAGGGCTGGAAGGCATGTAACCGGAAGAATCATCACTGGTTATATTTAATTTCATGTTATACTTGTACACTGATAACTCCAAATTAGACAACAAGGCTTAATCCGTAAAAATAACAGTTATTTTCAAATTAAGTTAAAGCCTCCACATTGTAATCCCATGGCCTCAGGGATATAGAATACAACTACAAATCCCAGCTGTTAACGTGGGACTCAGTCCGGACAAAGCAGAATGTAATTTTGTTCTCAGGAGAGAGGAGGGTCCAAAAGACGAGGATCCATAATGTTACACTCAAGGAGAAATAAGAGCTAGGCCCACAGAAGAAGGTCCACAACCTTAAACAGAGTCTGGACTACACGTGGGGTTCAGTGCATGTGACCTCATTAGCAGATGGTGTATGTGCGTGTGCTAGAGTGGCCCGTAAGCCCAGTACCTGCTGGGAGTCTCCCTCGGTGTAGGGCAGTTTGGTGGACACGTGGAACATGATCTCCTTGTTATGGAAGTTATGGTAGACCGACTCGGTGCCCGTCTGCCCATGGGTCACGTCCAGCCCGCCTCGGAATCTGGAAAAGACGAGCAAAACACAGAAATGAAAGGCTTGTTCACTAAGTTTAATCGTGATTTTCATAATCTTCGGACCTTTCGTGGGAGATTTGTTTTTTTAATGGGTGCAATTTACCTCGGAGATACCAATATATTTGCAGATATCCTATCAATATTAGTTGCTTGTCAGGGCAGATGTTGAACATAGGGCTCTTTGCAAAACATCCGTGGACCTGTGATCATGGTTCTCATAGGCATTTTTATAAGTGATCTTATGGACACGCATGTAAAAAGCCACCAGGCTGAGAGCTGATGGCGACAGGCCTTATGGATTTACGGGTCTCAGCCTTACCCTTTGAAGTCATGCAGCTCGATCTTCTGCCCCAAGAACTCCAGGAACTCCACGAAGGCAGGGCTCTCCTCACTGTTTCCAAACAGCTCCTCCTCTGAAGTCTGTGGGAAGAGTCAAGGACAAAGGAGCCACATGACAGCCATTCTAGAACAGGGTATTTGCTTATGGGCATCATTGGCTAACTTCCAACAAGGGCAATTCAATTCATTCAATGATTAAATACGCCTTTGTATTGCAAATGTAATATGTCATTCATAGTGTACACAATGTAAGGTGATATTGGTGCAGCGGACGTTCATAAGGATTTTAGAGATTAATTCAGAAGAATTAAAGCATAAATTCCCAACAGTTATCGCCCACATTGATGCCAAAAAAAACCCCACACACATACATTCAACGACAACAGAAAAATAAAGCAAACACTGGACTGGATTAATTCGCTCTGCTACAACATCACTGTTACAGACAAAGCCCTCTTCAAAACTGGCCATTGTAAAGAGCTTTTATTTTAAAAGTGGACCAGAGGGACGTGAGGGAGGGTATTCAGTATAATAAAACACCTTAATGGCTAGGCTGCATAAACATGTCCAATCGAGAGAGGAAGGCAGGAGGGGCAACCAGCACAAAGGACTCTTATTTTCACTGCATATGCAAGGCAGCCTCTGCTGAGAGATCAGTGCAAGTCCGAATGACCTTCTCCATCCGCACACAACCTCACACAGCACCTTTCTATCCCGGGAACCTCCGGATGATTCTCAAGAATAATTAGAAATGTGCAATGTAGGTGTTTGTCACTCACCACTTGTTTCAAACACCAAGATCTTGTAATCTGATATACTAAGGGCTACTCTGATATACAGTCTCCTGTTGGGTAAATATTGTCCCCACAGTCTCTCACCCTGGAGATCAGAGTGCTATTGTCTTGGTCTACAGGTCTAGGGCTTAAGCCCTCCAAACCACAAGGAGATTAACCCTTAAATATAGATTAGCTTGAATCAATGTGTTTAGATGGGCAATTATTAGGTGCATGTAAACATGCTAGATTCCAATGCACAAATTTAAACAAAATAAAAAGCCAATCAATGATGTATGCCTTTGTTCCAAACTTGTGACTGTTCACTTTGGTTTGCAAAAAATTTGCTAATTTCACTATGCCAGTAAGAATTTACACCCTGTATATAAGAGGCTAATCCAGATAGCATATTAACATTTCCTTCCATTTAACATTTTGCAACATTTAAGTAACTTAAATTTAAGTACTTTTACGCAGAAGCAGGAACCTATTGCAAACAGGCTAATGTTTAATATGTTACTATCTGCAGGGACTTTTTTTAACTCTGGAGAAAACAAAATTTGTTTCCTTGCCTTGCCTTGCCCTTCCAATTCAAAATATGAAGCATGTTACCCACCCACTGTCATGGACAATTCTACATTTGTGTTCGTAAATAAACAAGGGCTTTTTCTGCAGCCTTAGGGACAATGACTTCATTAAGCTAATAAAAGATAAGAAAAGTACATGAACGACCTTCAGGTTAGCATTAGTCAAAAAGCAAACAGCAGTAGGAATAATATTTACTGAGAAGCCAAAAGTTAAGACAATAAATAACCCTAAACGACTTACACAAAGGCAAAGTATATTTGAAACTATTTAATATCGTATATAGCAGGCTGTCGAGATATTATGAAGACATGTGACGACATCCAAAGAGTCCTGGCCCAAATTTACCCAAGAAGCACCAAATGGCAGCAATGCCATTCCGCTCACCTGCCCAAACTTCTGATATATGACTCCAAACTTGAAGTTGTTGCTGATGACATGCTCGTCGAAGGTGACAATGAGCCTGGAAGCCTAGAAGAGAGGGGGAGGCAGTTCATCATCACTCGGGCCTGTGACAGACAGGTAGCGAAGGAGGCTGACCTGACTCCCTTCTTTGCTGCAACTGGCACGGCAGTAAAGCTACTTCCGTCTGTCCTGGAAAACTCGTCTGCAAGTTATGTCTTCTATGGCATCCAGCTCCCTCTTTAGGAACTAACTATATATTTTAACTGCTACTAGCGTAGGTTATGCCACTCTAATATTATACAATTAATATTGTAGTGCTGCCAAACCATTCAACGCTAACATGCTTTAGGAGAGACATTTTTAAATGAATACCTGATCAATGGCAAACAGGTACCAAAAACCAAACATGTGGCCTTTTGGTTCGTACCTTTGGGTAGAGGACGGGGTAAAACCGGTCCACATTCACCTCTTCACATACGAGCTGGTAAAAGCAATTAAAAACAACATGGTAAAAACATGACTCCCATGACTCAGCATTCCACATTTTATAGCAATGAGAATTGCGTTTCCCTTTTCCAGCATTTTGAGTTCTCCTTCATCAATAATGAGTGGATAAGGCTCAGCAGCTCATCATGGAACATTGACTACCCCTGTTTGAGGAACCTTGACCCTCAGGCTGATAACCCTGCTGGGCTGTACTTCACCTTGGCCATCTGGATAACATTGGGGAATTCCGTCAGACAGGATATGGGGATCACGTCATGGTAAGTCTTCAGCTTTGTTCTGGGGGGGAAAAAAAAACCCAAGACATTTTTTCGTCATGAAGCTAGCATAAAGTGGAAGTATGATCCTCCATTTTGACTCAGAAGGCAGTTCCCACGTGGGGCCAGTGTACTTGTAAAAGAGAATTTCGTGCTTTATATTGTCGTCTTAGCGATAAAAAAACATGTTTTAACTGTTTTAACCTGCAAGAACTTGATTGCTGTGATATTGATACTTACAGCTGTAGAAATTCTTACAGCTAACGTCTCACGCACTAATGTTGAAGGCACTTCAATTGAAACCTGGTGACATCTCCCCATTGCAACAGAGACAGGGACCAATGTGATAATTTAGCGGGTGAAGGTGCAGCTCTGGATAGCTACGCCAGCATTGAGTGAATTAGGGATACAGAAAATGACAGGGATGTCTGCTGGTTACCTGGCTACCTGTCTTTTATGTTCCCTCTGCAAATGGACAGGCTAATGGAACTGCTCCTTCTCACACATTGAAATTCCCAGCATTCAGCTCACTGACAGCCTTCACACTCAACATCCAGGGCTAGTGGACATCAGCTTGCACATTTCAATCATAGTGGTAATCTTGGGGGGTTTTCAAAGCTTGTGGCAAACGACAGCATAATGTACTCATGTCGAGGTCATGAGAGTTAAGGTAATGTCGAAAAATGTCACCAGGCTGAGCAAATGCTTCTCCTTTGTCAAAGGACTTGAGATCCATTTTAGAACAGACACCCAAACTGTACAGAAAGGTATACAAATGTTTTTATAAAATCATTAAACATTGCGTGCCGACTTTCGGAGAGGAGGGTGTGAGAGGGGACGGAGAGGGAAGACATGTCGGGAAAGGGGGCGGGGCGGGAGTAAAGGGGGGATAAAACGAGGCAGAAGAGGGAGGCAAAGTCATAGGGAGGAGGGGCATGATTAAATAAAGATGAGACAGGAAAGAGGGAGGCGAGCATTAAAAGAGGAGGAGGAGAAGGAGGAAGAGGAAGCCGGGATGCGAGGGGGAGAGGAACGGATGCACTACCTCAGCATCAGTCGAAGGTGCTCCTGGTCCCCGATCACGTCGTACTTCACAGAGAAAACCAGGTGGCCCAGGGCGCTGTCCATGGAGTAGTAGTTAAAGTGCTCCTAGCGAGAGATTCCCCAGGAGGGCTCTTATTCAGGATTAACGCTCTCTTGCAGTACGTCTTATTATATTACTTCATGTGTTCATTGTCTGCTGCATGCCTGAACCAAGAGCTGGTTTTCAGGTCATATTAAACTACCTACCGCAACAGCTGTCAAAAAGAATCTGGGATCATTCAGCTTATATATAATAACTGCAAAGAATTAGCATTGTTTATCTAGGGATTGAAAATAAATATCTGAAAAGCCAAGAGATCGAGCTGTGATATTGTTCCAGGAGAGCTTAAATAATCAGTTTCTACCCTTTTTTTTGCAAAAGGAAATTTAATTAAATTTTCTCCTTCAGTTTAGTGATGGCGTAAAAACTGCATTCTGCTCCTTGTTGTTACCTGTTATGTAAACCTGTAAACCTGTAAAAAGGTGTAAACAGGTGTAACTAAAGTGTATGTTGCTATGTTGTTCTCCCCATATCTTGATATGCCTAGTCTATGGCATTCTGAGGACAGCTTTTCTCCATGGCTGAATGGAGCGGTCGGAAGCGATGTGGAACACTACTGTTCTTTCATTAGCTTTCATTAGCTAATCTGAACTGACTTTTCCTTTTCTGACATTTCATATTGTTTTAATCAAAACCAAGAGAGTTGAAGAAAAGGCAATTCAACAAACACAAACCAGGACATGACCTGTAGGGTCCTGAGCTAGCTTCTGTACCGAAGCCCTTTACAGCCCTCACCTTAGCAAGAAAATGCTTTCTGTAAATCTTGGCGGTAGTGTTGCTCTCCAGCTTGATGCGGGACGCTGGAGATGGAAGCTGCTCAGGGTCGGGCCCGTTGCCCAGCTCGTGGTTGGTCCCCTCGATCCAGTACCCTCCGAACTGAGGCAGCAGGATCAGGGGGAAGGGGCTCTTACGTCCCAGCACCTAGGGGACCACAACGTCGAAAGGGAAGGCACCAGGTTTAGACCAAGAACCAGCCCAGTGCAAGTCATGCCTTGTTGGGGCAACTGGAGAGACCCTCTCCGACCATAGTGCCTTACCTCATGGACGCTGGGGTAGGGGATGTAGTCCTCCTCGGTCTGAGGAGAGGAAGGAATATGAGTCACAAAGATGTACTTTCACATGAGCGTTCCCGTGGAGAGAAAACAACCCATTTAGGTTCTATAAAGCCTCACTGCCTTGTAAGATGAATGCGCAAACAATCTTATTCATAATGGGGGGAAAAAAATATTCCTACGACTTCTAGAAAATGTAATGTTTATAATCTGAGCCTTTTCAAGTTGCTTAACAATTCATTTTGACCTTTAAGTTGACCTAATTTTCTTTATATTGTCTCACAATATGTTACTGTCATAAATATCCAATGTATTGTACGCCATTCTGGGTAATTTAGGCATGTAAAGGGGTAACGTGGTATTGATGTATACATGATTTAAACTGGCTTAAGAAGACTTCAGCATTGTACACGAATGGTCTTCACAGAATGTAACACACAACACTGAGATGATCCCAGCCCCAAAAGAAGGATGTACTGTTGTTATTTAGTTGCTCAAAAAATGCTTTTATGACTCACACAGCACAAACGTTTACACCATAACCCATTTATATATCCTTTACTTAGTTATTTACACAAAAATATTTTGGTTATGAGTCCAACATCATAACTCACGCGCCTGACAGCTGAACTCAGTCCACTTAGTATTGAGATTAAAGGAACTTTTAATTATCCAGGCAGCCTTCAACTCAACAGACACACAACTGTGGCCTGGATGCACATTGACATTCACAGAAGGACCTCTTAGTATCCCCACCGCTCATGGAAAGACCTGGCAGGCACAATTACAACTTAGGCAATTTCATGATGCAAATTTGCACCTCTACCACACCCCCCTCCCCCTTAATTCAAATGAACTGAGGTGCTCTGTCTGACTGAACGTTTACCTGGTCCCTTGGCTCCCTATGCACCTAGGCCTAAGAATCAGTTACCAAATAACATAGCAACGCAGTTTGTTTTAATACCATCGTTATGAACCTGTGATAAGAGGCAGGCTGTCTCTGGCTCCGCTCCCCCAGTTGTGAGGGTGATTTCAGATCCCCCCCCCCTCGCTGACAGACTGGAGATAAGCAGGGGGGGTTCAAGGCTCTGAAATAACAGGGCCATTGTCAGTCATGGCTCTCTCGGCAGAATCCAGAGTGAGCTTACTTTGAGGGGAGGAGGGAGGTTGCATCTCTGCTCATCCATTCTGCTGCCCTGCAAAATAAAAAAAAGTAAGTAATACAGGACACCGTGTCATTCATCAATCACCCATACCATCTGCTTTAATAAGGAAGGAATCATCAATCTTAGAGTAGGGTTTCTTTCTGGCATTTTATTATAGATTATGTACAGAACACAAATGGGAATAGGGAGCAAAACTAATTTCTCAGTCAAGACATTATTTAAAAACAGATACTGTTCTTTAACTTTAATAGTTTTTATCCCACAAAGCATGACTTGAATTATCAGTTGCATCTTTTGGGCATTCCTTCCTTATGAAACAGAAAAACCCTGAGTAAAGTGATCCAACACAGCATTCCGACGTTAGCAATAGATTATAGTTGCAGAAATACTGGCAAAGGCAGAGGTTGAGGAAGTATCGGAGGGCAACAGGTGAGGTGAGCTGTGAAACACAGAGGGTTCATACAGGGCATTGCAGAAGGTGTCACTTTAGAAGCACCAGCCTGGAGGTGTCTCCGCTTTCCACAGAAAAGTCTGCGGAGGCCAAATTATAAAAATCTTTCCCCATTTGGTGCTCCATGACCCCCCGCCCCGCGCCTCCATGGTGATTCTGATAAGTCACTACATTGTGTAGTGAACAGATGAACATGCTTTAATTCCGAGATATACCGATGATGTAGATACGAGGCATCTTTCAAGGAGATAAAGATGTTTTTGTTACTTGAGGATTTCTGAATATTTAACAACAAAGCGTCAAATGTAGGGTGAACTTTCTTTAACTGATGAATATTTTAACCCATACACAGGCTCTGCTGTTGATTTTACCTGCACCTGGGTATGAAAAGACACTCACAGTAGACGTTCTCGTTATTGACTTTATTGAATTGTTTTCAAGTCTAGTTTCAACAGGGTCATTGGGCTGCAGGGTCTATCCCAGCTATATCGATATTTACTTCAAGGCCATGTTGTGTATTTTCTGAAAGCTGCACTTAGGGGTAGGAGCTGTGATGTCACATGCACTGTAAGTGCACAGATCCCTGAAGACGGTAGAGGATAAATCCGAGCCTATATTTCCATCACAACGGGAAAACAATTTGTGTAAGGAAAAGGAGACGTGCAGACATTTGTTTAGCGCCCTGATGGGAGGACAGGATTAGTCTAAAGGAAGGTTTTACGTTACTTTCAATTCGAGCTTTAAACACAGCAAAAAATGGCTGTGAAGCAATAAACCCCACGCAAAGTCATCTGGCATCAAAGGTTGCTCAGAGAGAGTTGAAGTTCAAGCAAAAGAACACAAAGAACAAAAAAATTAAATAAAAATAACATACCTGCATCTTCTCAATCATTTCAAACAAATCTGGGGTCTGGGGGGGAGGGAGAAAAACGGAGTGGAGACACAGTTTTATTCCTTCAGTATGACACTCCAGCTCCACTGTGCTTTCAGACGTGCTGCCCTTCTGTTGGGTATCTGCAGAACCCGCCTGGAGACTAACTCTTCTCATAACGGTGTTTGCCAAAGTGCAGCCTTCAGGATGACACCTCCAGAGAATCTACATGTCTCACTTTCCCCCTGGCTCTGTTGCTCTTACACACAAAAATATTGGCTTCGCTCTTCAAACACCCATTCCGAGGAGAGGCCTCTAACAATAATCCATTCCAGCCTCTCCTTCAGTGGGAGACCAATGTTCTTCTACCCCTCTCATTGAAGTGAATTATCTGACAGATAATTACACCAAAATGTTTCAAATCACAGCCATGCATAAAAACATCAGTAATTATCAATGAAAGGGTAGGGGCTTTTCATCCTCAAAATTGTTTTATACTGACTGCATGCAATACTGCACACTAAAGACAAGAATCCATTTCGCATCCTGCCACTGAAATTAAAATGAAAAACATTTAGGCAACATTATATCATAGAAGGATCGTTGTGACTGAATAAAAATGTTTGCTTTACTTAAATTAAAATTTTTTTAAATTAACCCAAACATTACTATCCCTATCCATATGCTCGACAAGCAAGTAAACTATCAAATTGGCCCTTAATGAAACAGTCAAATCATTAAATTTCAACAATGGTAGAAGTGATATTGAAGTGAATATTACGTGCTGATCAGCAAAGTACTTCATGTTTGCTACAAATGATTATTTCTGATTTTTTAAAAACTAAACAAAAAAAATACCACTGGTGGGTGAGTATAAAAGTATACTTTCATCCATTAAATATACATTAACTAAAATGACTTATTCTCTTGGACAAAAAGCAGGAAGTGCCGTGTAGCTCAAGAAGCATGTTTCAGCAAAAAAAGCCAGCTAGCTTGATATAAAGCCCAAATACAGGCATCCTCAGTGTGCATCCATTAATACAACAGCGCACATTACCAGGGAAAACACCATTAAAAATGTACGCTTGCATTGCTAGCGATCTGCTGATCTAGTGAATCTGATATGCTAAGTACATAGCGTCGCAGTAGTACATTTCAAACATGTTTGATAAAGAACCTGCTCCTGTGGATTACAATCAGATATGCAGCTTTAATCCAGCTCACAATCCCCTGACGGACACAGAAAATTATTTGTGGGCCATTGTGGAAACTACTTTTGTCTTTGTTATCTTGGCCCTTCTTATTTCTGTAGTTGACATTGTTCTCAAGTCTGCACTCTAGGCCTGTACAATACTAAGATTGATAATCCTTTAATCTTGTCGCACTGCGTCAGTTGTGCCATTGCTTTGTTAAATAATAATATATATAAGAAAAATGGCTATCAGGTGGTATAGTATATTGTATCCTTCATACCCTCTGTTTCATTTATTTACTTAGATTCATGAATTACCAGACGAATGCACATTGGGCAAAGGGATGGTTCTGAAAGTGTCACTCTTCTTCAGGCCAATGTCAACGTTGCTCTATTACTTGGATACACATACATTAAAAAATGGCTTAATACTGAGTATAATCCTGTCTGTTTCCACAAAAGGTGCATTCACACCAAAATTCTATTTGTTTCATTACGTCAATTTAACTTGTTTTCACATTGCATAATGCAAGGGAACTGGTTATAAAAAAACCCGACTGATCTAGTCCAAAAAAAAACTTAGTCCAAAATAACTGCCAATTGAAAAACAAGCATATGTTCTTTTACCAACCACCCGTGTTAGCTAAACGCAGGACCTGGAATGACCCCATTAAACATTCTTTCACATTTTTGCATGACTCCTAGTTAAAGAAAGGCCCCATAAAAGTCTTAATAGCAGCTCCACCCCCTCCACAGCGCCTTGACCTTGTGTCTTAGCGAGGTTGGCATGTGTTGACTTCATGCACAGCCAGTGGAGGCCTGCTAGCCAATAATCAGAGCAGCTCTTGTGCGGTGCCACCTTACAAAGCCGGGTGAGGAACCTGGAGTTCCTGTAAGGCAGAGAGCTGTTTGCTGACGACTCAGTGCACACACACACACGCGCGCACACACACACACACACACACACTGGACTGACCTCATCAAACATATCATTGTGAAAGGACTCCCAGGAAAAGGATACGCAAACAAATCCTGTTACTGCCTTGAAACCAAACAGCACCGTGTGGCAGGGTAAACAATGAGGGATGCAAACATGTGACTCCCCACAGTGCACTGATGTGCCATGCTGGGTTGGTGGACAGGGGCATTCAACGTGCCCCACTACCCTCATTAGGCCCTCGTTGGTGGGAATCCTTTTAATCATTAAGCCATTCTGGAATTGCAGCGCACAAAGCCTCCTGAAACTGAGCATTCGTAATGGAATGTTGCAATATCCTGCTCCTGCACATATGCCCAGGAGCAGGTGAGCGTGACACACACCGCGTAATAGCCGAATTCCGCGCCTGTGAACTTGGCTATCAGCTCTCTGAGCTGCTGACGAGAAAATGATGATTAAACAAGTCTGTTTGTGCCCCTGTACAGTGCCACAACAGAAGATTCCTGAGTCTGGAGGGGCGTATGTACGATATAATCACTTCTCAAAGGTAATACTAATGCCGGCATTTTTATATGAGGTTTAATTTTACACTAGGTTTCTGAACAAATGAAGTTGACTTCCTTTCCTAGAATTTGAATTTGTTGTGTCAACCCACATTGCTCTGACCTTCTCGTAAACACAGTGAAACTCAAAATCTACTTTGTACACGGAATATCTGAACAAACAGTTGCTTCAGACGTGAGGCTCGCAAAGTATATCTACTGACAACAGAGTGATAGCACTAGTGTTACGACATTATCACACTCAAAACACACACCGCATATGAGAGAGTACTTACATTGCTGTGCCTTCGCCTCTGGCCCCTTGTAATGAGGTGAGAACTAACATATGCACTGTGGCTCTTAGCCATTTTGAAGTCTGTGCCAGTCCCCAACACTCCCCCAGCGATAACAGGCAGAAGTATGAGGAGCTGTGGGGTCTGAGGCAGATCTATGCAGCCTGAGGGGAAGGACTGTCTGCTGCCACCGCAGCAGTCACTGTCCCTGAAGCTTTCCCCGTCATGACTGAAGCCTTTCCCGTCATGACCGAAGCCTTTCCCGTCATGACTCAGGCATCCCAGCCACTGATGTCACTCTCTTCACGCCTCCCTGTGCCGGCGCCCTTGTGCGAGGGTGTGCCTGAACAAACTTGAGCCTTCCCTCTCTACCCCAGTGTCATGGACTGGGGAAGGGTGGCCAACCAGAAGAGCAGATAACAGAGTGTGCACGGTACTCCACCCCCACCTCTCTCTCCCTCCCTCTCTTTCACTCTTCCAGTCGCACGGCGTACAGTAGTCCTACCTCTCCCCCTTCTCTTTCTCTCTACCTGTCTGTGGCGGTAGTCCTGCATGCTTCATCCGACTGGGGTTCTAACTCTGGGGCAAGTTGGTGCAGCACCCGCCCTCAGCAGAGAAAGGGCCGAGTACAAACAGGGCCTGTCACGGATGGTAAACACACATTCTCTGGAAGTCCCGCATACAATAAACTCCCCATCTTCTTGGTATACAGTGAAAAGGGAATGCACAGCTCAGGTGCCACTAGAGGAAATTTCAACATGCCCTGTAAACAAGAATTCTCTGAGGTGTATCAAACGCTAATTTTACTTTAGTGGGGTTGATAGTAAATTAAACTGTCTCCAAATTTCTTCCACCAGGGAATTTTCATATGAACAGTTTGAAAAACATTAACAGTGATTGAATACAATTTAAAAAAATGAAAACACAATAAAAAGTTACCAATCAAATAATAGCTTCATTATTAGTTTCCATTCACTTGATTTCCCTGTTGCATTTTTTCTCCTTTTGAACCTTTTTGCTTTAAAAACAATTGCTGTTCTAGAAATTGCCCTTGCTGATAGTCTGTCTCCTCTTTTGGTACTGTGTGCTTCCAAGTCAAAAGTAATCACTAAGTTACTAGTTGCCAAGTCTCGCTCTTCAAAACTGCAGATATGACAGAACAACAGGGAATGGTGAGATGCGTGTAGTAGTTAGAGAACTGGCTTGAATCATTTGGACAGAATTCTAATCCTGACACAGCAAACTACTTGACCTCAATTGCCCGAATAAACATAGCCAACAAACCAAATCATAATAATCAAGTGTCACACACTCAAATGTTTCGTTTTTTTTTTTCCGCATGTAAATAACATGCTAATGGGGCCGCTGTTTATGAGCCAGCGGTGGGTATTCTCCGGGACAGAGAACATACACTCTGGAGGGGATTGGCCTCTGCTTTCAGGGAGTCAGAGGCCATTCCTCACTTGGTCTCAAGGGCATTCTTCAGCCAGGGCTGTGATCGTGATGAGGTTGAGAGTAACCCGAGCCTCCGTGTGTGAAATGCCCACAGATTTGTCCTTAGCAAAGAATGCACAGAGAGTGACGCCTCTCAGTACACGCCTATAAGGATAATGACCACAAAGCCTGACCCATTTTCTTTGAGGAGCAGGAACAAAGGCGACGAGGACCACAGCAATAACAACATGCTGGCAGCCCTTCAGTTTTTGTGGAGCAACTCATAGCGCGCATTTGTAAAAGAGAAAAAGGCTGCATGCCTGGGTTAGACAGCTTTAGGCCACATTAAGTCAGACCATTGCACCTTTATAAAAGCCTATACTGCACACCGGGTGCAGTCGGAAGTGCAGTGTCCGTGGGAATGGAGGTAGCAAATCACACATGGTTTGACAGAGCGGATCTGGGAGCTGAACCTGAAGGGAGGGATTCTAATTTTGAGACCTGCAGCAGTTGGCTGCTCCACCGGGCCAGTGTGAAAGGGAATCCCAAGAGGCTGGCCGGGGGAATAGAAAAGTAATTATCAGAATGCTCGTTCTCATTAAGTGCAATAGTCTAATGTCTGTAAGGCGCTTTCTGATTAAATCAATAATTCGCATTCAGTGTTTTGTTCTGGTTTTTTTAAAGCCCTAATAGCTGCTCTGGTTCCTGAACACCCCTGCCCATACTGGACGCGATGGTTTTAATCTAGTAATCTTTGAAAAGGCAATTGGGAAATTAGAAATCTGTGGCAGCTGCCTTTGTTCACCGACGCACTCAACGGGGGCGGAATGGACCCTTCTGATGAGCGGCTGTCAACCAACTATAATTACCTGTGCCCTTTCTGGTGTAGTGGAAGCCGGTCATATGGTGCACCTGCGATTTTGTCTGTAAGGATGCTGAACCATGAGTTCAAAGGTGACTTTTACATAGCAGGGGGCAGTCAAAACTGAAATCTGAATGACCGCCCTGTGGAGATGTGCGTCTTCGCAGCTCTATGGTTATTCTGATGAAGTGTCCTCCATTTTGTCACATTCTCCTAAGTGTAGTCCTAGAAAATAAGTAGTATCCTAAAGAGAATACTAATTCAATGCACAACGGTTTCCCATTAATGCAGGTGAACCTAGAAATTCGTTCATTCCATATCTGAGCGCTGCATTACAGAGATTTTGTCGTTTGGGGAGGTGGAAGCAGTCAGCAGCCATCCCACATGGCAAAGACAATGGCGTTTGTTTACATTCCCCTGTGTTGGGAGTGAGAGAATTCTTCACCTCCAGCACCTTTGTTCCACAAAGGGGAAGGGAAGATGGCTATCACCCCTAATCAGTATCAATACTCTGTTTTGCTTTCGACTGTGATCAGAAGAGGAGAAGTTACAACCAGAAGGTTAATGGTGAGTTTAAAATATGTGGCTTCCACACAAAAAAACTGCCTGGATCCAAAAAAGGTCCAAATTTTTTCTTAGTTTTTGTTTTTCATAAAAATGAAATACCCATGTCTCCTACATTTGGATTAGAGAACCTGTGACGTTCTGAGAAAATATTACAAGTTCGCAAAACAGAGGGAGAGTTCCAAGGAGTCCGATATTCGGAGGGGCTTGAGATTGAGGTGATTAAAGAGTGACTGTTTATTCCATGGGGCGGTTCTACACACGCACCCTCCGACTCATTCAGTAAGCCTCTTACCCTCCCATCCGCCATCACTCCTTATGGTCACATTTTCTTCAGTTTGGCTTCCTGATGAAGATCGTTGTAGCAGTGCCTTATCATAGAATCAGATACTGAACAGCAAATATTTACCTATGCATATTCCTACCTGGAATGACTGACGTCTGCTGCACAGGATTACAGTGACACACCTGGGGTAGTGACCAGGAAGCGGTTCTCTTTCTCATTCTGTAAATGACCAGACCGTACCCTCGCCTGTGGTTTTCCACCGGCTAATCCCTACCAAATGCTGTCGGACTTTTCCCATATGCAGGCCAGATCCTTCAGCCAACAATCTGCTTCAATCTGCTCCTAGACTCTATCTGCAGCAATAAACACTCCACTTAGCAATGTGAGCATTCTCCCCGAACCTGGAATCCCTGAAGGACTGAATCAACGCCCACGCACAAAAACTCTTTGGAATCAAAAAGGCAATCCATTAAGACGCATTCATCACCATTGGCAAAGAGATTAACACAGCAATCCTTGATCAGCAGCAGCGGTCAGCAGAGCCCCCACACGCCCCGGTTTATCATCTGATGGCTGGCTTGGTTGTAGATGCTTTTGTGAACCCCAGCAAAATTGCAGCTGCAAAAGGAAGAGTGTGGACAGAGCGTGGACAGTAAAATGGAAACAGTAGGGATCTAGGGGTATGCAATGTTTATGCAAAGTTTACAGCCACGACACATACAATCCATGAATGGTGTGTGAATTATGCAAATGTATTTCCAGCCCTGTCATTGCGTATATATTTATGCAGGCTGTCCCTTGGGTTCGGCACTATGAGCCAACATGGAGGAAAATAAAGACCTGGGTGAGTGAACGGTGGCCGGTAAGTGCTGGCATAGCGCAAAGCGACGGCCCATGGAGCCACTCTTTCATGCCCTGTGGACTGGCATTTATTACATTCAGATCCCTGCTTACTATTGCTCAAACAAAAATAGAGTATAAATCATTCCCCAAAATGCTGGTGTCAGCTTCGCTCCAGGTTAAGAGCTGCTTGGCTCGACGCCCTACTAAGTGACGTTTTTTTTGGCCTTTTTTGTCGACTTCCTGCACATCATTTTATACAAAAAGCAAGAGAAATGAGCCCTAGGGGTAATTCCGTTCCATTTCGACAGAAGACAAATTACTCAGACCCATTAAATAACTGTAGGTTTCTTCTCCAAAAGATGATCAATAGTTGAATGAATTTATTGTCATTGAATGTCTGTATTGCCATTTTTTAAATGTAGTTTTCAGCTAGAAGGGAAGAATATATAATAATTTAAAACAAATTTAGGGAAAGAGTTTGGATGAATGTACGAACCACTCCCCATAAATGGCCTTTTTAAGGTTGATTTATAAATGCTAATCTCCGCCATACACGTAGCTAGGAATGCTAACCATTATTTATTTAAAAAAAACAGCCCCGGGCCCGTGAAAGAACATAGGGAATGAAACGAATGCATGAGGGTCAGGTTATTGATGACTGAGGGTGGGTTGGAAGGTCAATCTTACACAAGGACTCTTCTGAACACACCCACTTGTTTTTGAGCCAGCAAGATGCTGAAATCGAACAGCCCACGCATAGACTCAATCTATTCCTGAATCTCCTTCAAATCCTTATCTACAGTTTTTATTAAGGTTGTTTGTCCTACACAATAATCTTAAACTAGCATAGAAAATATCTGAAACTTAAAATGCATGGTTAGTATCAAGAATCAAGTGGGTATCTCGCAAGTGAGCACCAAATTTTAAAAAGAAAGAAAGACTGAAACCATTTAGTATTCCCTAGCAGCAAGAAGACCGAATCGCAATCCGATCTAGGAGACGAAAATGTTTCCCCATTCCCATGTAATGTTGGAAGATTTGTGCTATTTCACAACCGTTGGATTGAATCGTGTGAAGGGCACAGCCCCTGCAATAGACAAGCTCAGTTCCCTCAGAGAAAAGGGAACACAAAGGCAGCAGGAATATACTGCCGCGGTACGTTAGCCGCTTGTTGCGGAGGTCGCCGCCGTGCAGGATCACAAGGACATCCGCATACTTGTTTGAGATGGCCTTTTTGTTGCGTTTATTTATTTCGGATGAAGGGTAGCGCAAGGAGAAAAGGTACACATGAATCCCTACGGTGCCACAACACTTATTGAATATATTTATATGAAAAGAGCTGCAAAACCCTGCTTTTAAAAATAATCTCTAACCACAGACAAACTATACACACGTGCCCTGGCTCAAAAGCAATGGTCACACAGGTTCAAAAAAGCCTGGCTCCCAAAAGAAATGAAGATGGTTATTCTGATTATGCACAATGAGGCTATTGTCATGCTATTTAAATTGACGTGTGGTAAAAGTTAACAAGACAGGTAAGAGAACTGCCTATTGTTTGAAGAAACTCATGACCAGTGTGTGGTTGCACAGGCTCATATTGTTATATTTCACACGTATTTTCCCTCCGGACCTGCTGGATTCTGCACGGTGACACGAGGACAGAATTCCCGTTAATCGCAGGCAGTGGCACCGCCCATCAAGGCGAAACTCCCGCCATCTGGGGAGGCGCACTGATCATTCTCAGGCCAGAAGCTCCGCTCGCTTTGACGCCTGCACCTGACACATCTGACACTGTGCACCCGGCCCCGTTTCCTTCACTTAGCTGGGTTTTATTTTCAGCCTCGAACACGTCATCAGGCACTGACAGGGACGGAGCCTGCCAGGACAAGCTTTCTACAGTGACGGACAGGGAGCGGGGAGGACAGTGCACCCGGGGCATGGAAAGGTGGGTGTGGGCACAGAGAGGAAGAAGGAGCCCGACGGGGACTGACGGGTCAGCTTGGGCCAGAGGCGGGGTCACCCCCTCCCTACCTTCAGTAACAGGGGGGCAGAGTGCGGAGGCGGCGGCGGGGACTTGGACAGAGACGTCTCTAGTGTGTCAGAGATTCGTGGGACCCTTCCATCCTGTTTCCTGCAACCAGAAAATACAACATACAAATGTAATGTAACTGACAGGGAGTGGGGGAAGGACATTCCCAAAATTAATGTGATAATTCAAAGCTGGAGGGGAGGAAAAAATTATGAGAAACATTTCAGGCAAATAGGGTGCAAAGGCCATACTGATTTCGCCATGGCAGCAGCGTTGACTTTTGACACCAGCTGTGTGGAGACCAATAGACGTCTGGTTTAGTGCCGCTTTCTGCTGGGCTCCGGCCTCCTAGGAGACTTTTATGGCCGCTTAAACAGGAACGGCTGATTCTCAATGTGGAGATAACAAGCCATCCAATTTCCTCCTGCACCAGCTCGTGCTTATCACTCAGACAAAGGCCCGAGACGCGGCTGGGCACGACACTGGGACTTCCAAGCACTTCGTTTTTTTACGCTTGCTTTCCAGCCACGGCGAGATTCTCACCCACGACTCCAAGGCTTGGCAGCTTCTCCGCAAGGCGTATGACTACCACGCACAGCGATTCAAAGCCTTACATTTCTAAAATGAACTAGGGAGATGCCCCCATTAGTCAAGCAAATTAAGAAACGTTGGACATGAATCTACGGTTAAACAATGTCTGTCTCCAGTGCTTTATCGGGGAAATAACGCTCAACTTTGTTCCTTCTTTGGATGCATTATTTGCACTCACCAGACATTACCATATTCTGACAGTTCTGTTTAGTCATTGAATGTCTTTGAAATACAATAAGCTGTTGGTAGTTATAACTTTTAAGTGCACTCCAGGTAAAAAGTTTCCCCTGCACTTATCCAGGATCAGCTCACCTCCCCCCACAATCCTATCCTTCACCACCATCACTATAGAGCCAGATTCCGAGTTACTGCTAAGGCACAGCATGTGTCAATTAAAATGCCCGAGCCCCTTTCACACGGAGACAAATCCCTTCCCTACTCGTCCTGCCGTCAGAGACATCAAGAGACGTTTCTCATCGACTCTCTCCGACGGCCTGACGGAAAGGTCAGGTCCTGTCGACCTCCCCCTGTCATTACGTCCCACCCAACCGGTTTCCCCCCATCCCTCCCCTGTTTGAAGTTTGGTCACCAGTCCTCTCGCGCAGTCTTACGTTCTGTCACTTACCCAACCGGTTCAGGCACTTTTTAAGAGATGCAGCTTCAAACATTAACCCGAGAAACGCGGGTAAACAAAGGCTGATAGCCCCGCCCCCAGACAACGGCCGCAGGAGGGTCCTTTTCTTCTGCACGCCTCTGAGAGACAAAAGGGGCGCCGGGCTTTTGACACAGCAGACAATTTCAGCACCGCTGTTTTCCTGTCTCTCCTGTGCTAACGGTCGTCTCGAGTTACGCCAATGAGGGACAGAGCGCTCAGAAACAGAAAGACCTGAACACGCATACAGATGAACGCAACCCCCCCACCGATCAGACTACATAGTAAGGCCCCCGTGAGCCTTAGCGTTAAGCTCACCTGATCTTCCCGAGTGTCTGTCTCTCAAAGGTTAGCACCTGTCCCGTTTCTTTGTGTCGAACACCACCGTTCGTGAAAGCGTCTGCAGTAACGCGGCTCTCTGTAGGAGAACAAAGAGATCGTCTGTCTGTCAGACTCCTCTCAGGAAGTACCAATCGGCATCCCAGTCTCTGACGGACTGCCCGACAAATCCGGCAAACGCGGAGATGCGGCGTTCATCACGCCGGTTGTCATTAAGCGGACCGTGCCTCCCTGTTCGAAAAGAGAAACGCAGAAACTGCGTGCGTCGTGCTCCGCTTTCAAATGCCTAGCATGTAAAGTAGCACTCCCTGAAAGGATGGCGCCATACCTCAGACTGAAGAGTGGCAAAGTTCCACTGGGCTTGGATACAGGGGGGCATCAATAACATTCAGACACTGTGGCCTGTCTCACCTTCTACCTTCGCAAGAACGGCGGGTGAAGTCAGAACAGTACCTTCTCTTGTACGCCTCCAAAAAATCACTCACCTAGATTCTTTCTGTCTTCGACAATTTAGGTCAATTGATGCTCAACCAAAGTAAAAACAAAACACGATATCTGCTTTGATTAGCAAATGCAAATCTGCCTTTCTGCCAATGCTGCGTCGCGCGTACCCGCAGAGATAAGTCATACACTAGTACATTCATACATGAAAGGTTCTGGAATGGAGAGGGGGGCAGGGTTTAAAAAAATTGTTTTGCAAAGTAATAAATCACTGCCTTCAAAAACCTTCAAAGCACTTTGATTTTCTGACTCTGCCACAGTGTAAAAAGTAAGTCACACTCCCAGTGGCCAAGCCGCCACGCATCACTCTCACAGGTTAAGGGCAGCAGAGTCACTCCTCGAGTGTGCTGTCTTCACTAAAGAGTGCTGACCGCTACGGTCTGGTTTCATTGCACACAGGTGAGGCTCGCCCGACTGTAAAGGCAAAGCGTTTGGACGATGACAGCAGCTGGCCAATCAAACAAATATCATCTTCTCCATACGGACGCAGAAGAGAACGGAGTAGGGTACGTCGCTAATCCCTCCGAATGCCCTCGTCCGAGCCCCATGAGTACAGAATTGTTTGTTTGTTTGGTGATTGAGCAGCTAAGGATGAACCCGCGGCAAAATCCACCACGGTAGACTGAGCAGGCTTCCTGTGAGAGAGGAACTGGGGATTAGCCCTTGGTCCACTCACCCCGAGAGTCCGGGCTGCTGTTAGAGCGTCTGTCAGCCGCAGGCTGCCTGCTGGCTGCCCACCACGGAAGCCCTCCGCCCCTGTCCCTCGCTGTGTGTCAGAGGCATGGATGTTGTGTCAGCAGGCGGGTAGGTGTGCAGCGTGAAGCGGGTTATCAGGGTGCAGTTGTGTGTGTGCGCGCGGTGCGTGTGTCTTCACCTCAGGACAGCACGCGTTGGGACAACGGCTTTAAATCGGCCGTCCTCGTGGCTTTCCTTGACCCTCCCCAGGTGGCCGCCCTGCTGGACCTGTCCCCCGGAGCGCGGGACTCATAATTACAATAACAAAGCAGAGTTACTTACGCCCTGGACGTGTGCGCTGTGCTTCGGAGGACAGAGAGATGAGGGGTTATCCCGGCGGGTGCAGCAGGATCCGCACTCTCTCCACCCACAGTCTGGTGAGCTCTGAATGAGTCTGGAGATCCACCTGCTCTCTCCCTCTCTCTTTCTCTATCTGCTCCAATAAAGCTCTCAACCCGGTACACACCTGCTTTCCTCCCCTGCCGCTTCAGCTCTGTGCACCTCTCTGTGTGTGTCTCTGGCTCTCTCCTGCTCTGAGTGAGGCTTCAGTTTCCTGCACACCTGATTCTCTCTCCTCTCTCCAGCACGGCTGCAGTCTCTCTCTCTCTCGTCTCTCTCTCTCTCTCTCTTTCTCTCTCTTCTCTCTCTCTCTCTCTTTCTCTCTCTTCTCTCTCTCTCTCTTTCTTTCTCCCTCCCTCTCTCTCTTTCTCTCTCTCTCCTCTCTCTCTTTCTCTCTCTCTCTTTCTCTCTCTCTCTCTTTCTCCCTCCCTCTCTCTCTCTCTCTCTCTCTCTCTCGCTCTCTCTCTCTCTCTCTCTCTCTCTCTCCTTCATACCTTCTCTTTCTCTCTCCCACCCCCTTCGCTCCCTCCGCTACCGAAGCAGTTGTAAAGAGACGGTGTGCCCGGCATACATCACTGCTTGGCGTTATGAAACCACGTCGCTCACCAGCTCTGTATCTTTCCCGCACAACACAGTGCGAAGATACCGTAAAACAGGCCCGAACAACATTGCACGAGCCAGATGAACCACCCCATTGAAAAAGACGGATCTGGGAACCTCTGGCAACCCTGGTGCAGCACGGAAGGCAACCCTCAGTGCCAGTGATGCTCAAGCTGGAGGGACAACTGTGCTCAGGACTGGTGCAAGAAGGTGTCAATCACAGGACTGGAGAACTCTATGGTTACAGATCCGGTACAGATTGAGTTCCACACAACGGAACTTTGAAAAGAAAAAGGCCCATAAATACATTGCACAAACAATTTCTGTTTTCTCCTCTTTATATTTAAAAAGGTCCATCTATATCTCAATCATTACAAACTTTTCAGATACAGTTTAAATACATTATGTTAGCGTTCAATCTTCTAGGTACTAATAAATATCAAACGTTATTGCTTTCATAAAAATATGATAATAAAATTTCAGAAAAATTTTTTCATAACGTGTACTTTTCTACAGAGAACCACTGTGGATGGTGGGACCTCAACCACTTACTAACGACATTCCAGTAAACAGTGGCGGTGTGAGTATCGATCGTTAGCGCAGGGTGTCGTCGTTAGCGCCGCACTATATAATATGGACCGACGCTCGGGTTTCTGTAAAAGGGAACCTTCCAACTGTACCGGTACACTCCACTGTCTGAGCTATGTCCACTATGCCTGCCTCCCCTGTGGGAACCAGTCTTTAATGATACCGGCTCTGATTCAAAGGTGGCCCGAGCCCACTGAGTCATTTGCACATACACCGAGTCGTGTGAGGCCTGCAGTTGTGTTTCACTGTGTGGTATGTAGCCAAATCAGCAGCTGTGACCTATTCATAAAGTACCCTATGCTATTAAAGACCTCTTACACTAAATACTCAACGTATCACAGCTGCATAACTGACAGTGGCACGGACGCTCACTCCGGTCGCACAGGGTGCGTAACGTAAATACTTGACAATCAAATAAACTACATCTCCCATAATTATGTGACAACTCATAGTAATGGATCTGGTAGGAAGTTGGTGCTTCAGTATCCTACCTAACCTGTAGTGGTTTAAAGGCCATACCGAGGGAGGGAAGGGTACTACTTAATGGCCTGTTCAAAAGAGCTTTAAACTGTGCAGGAATCGCTATAGTCTTCAAACGCACATATCGAATCCTCCCACCACAGGCCTTTCTTTGAACTATTCATACACAGCAATGCTAGCGGTCTCCACACATATCTCAAACTAAGAACCACGACAGAATGTGAATATTTGTTGAGAAAGGAGATCATGACTGAATAAAATCATCTCTGTAACAATACGACATATCCATTTGTATTAATACATATGTTTTTATTTGTTTAGATAAAACCACACCCCACCATGAAACAGAAATAGAAAAATTGTGTAAGCTTCATATTCGTACCATCAAACACTGACGTTCAAAATAATTTCACTATTTTGTTTACAATTCTACTGCCAGTTCTCACAAAACCCAAAGCTCCAGCAATAGAACAGCGCTAACATTTGAAATTTACCCCGAGGTGAGATATGCCATTTACAAAAACTTCTCAATTAGAACTTCCATTATTCCATTGTTCTGTCCGAAGCTAAAAGCGGGCTGTTAAGTAATGGTGTCCACGGCCCCGGTAGCAACGCGCGCTGCATGTTTCTCTAACGCAGAATTGTTGTTTCTAAGCCTTGTTGTCTACTCCCTGCCTTTATTTTTCAGTTCTATATTCAAGACCCACACTCTCTCTGCATTTCAGAGCCCGCTGGAACGAAATGTGACTGAAGTCCCACCAAAGTATAAGTGTATCGAGTTGTACTGTTCGCGGTCATTAACCTGGAGAACCCTCCAGCGAGCCACAGGCCCTCACAGACGGGCCTGTCCTCTTTTCCCTCTGCTGACGGGGGCTTACCTCACGCAGTGCAGGCGGTGCAGGAATACCTCGCTCAGACTCCCCCAGACGAGGTTGGGGGTCGGGCAGGCCTTCCCGCAGTGAGGCATGTCCTCCGGCCGATGCACAGAGTGGGATATGTGCCGGGGTCCTGGCCAGGACGTCTGACTGTGAGCGTGTGAACACTCCACCCACCGCCCTGCCCTTTATTATAACCGACGGCCACCCCCCTGCATTTCGCCGTCAGTGAAACTGTTCATAACCTCTTAAGTGGAAATGCGAAACCAGCAGTTTGAGCACTTATCCCAGTTCCCCACCTCCTGAAGTATAATGGCATGAGGCTTTAGGGTTTTACTGAATGTGGCACCCTGAATGCTGCGCTCATACTGGACTCTTTCCTACGGCCACAGCAAGAGCACTGTTTAGTTCACCTGGGATTGTAAGGAATACAGCATCAGGGTGAGCATCAGGGACAGAAGATTAACAGCCCTGAACAATCATGAGGTGTAGTAACGACGAGGTCTATCAATGACAATGTACCCAGACGGATCCGCCGGTGCTGACATATGTAAGTTATTTTGAACAGACGGGGGGGCGATTTGACTGAAAAGGCTTATGTGAGGACGGTCCCTTCCCTCTATCTCACTCTCTCTCTGTCCTTACCCCTTTATTTCTCTCTTGCGCTCTGTCTCTCCTTGTGTCTCTCAGAGTAAATCCCTCTCACTCTTCCCCTCCTGATGTCAACATGAAAATACCAGGCCCTCCACCTCAATCCCTCGAGATATAGCAACGCCCCGCCCCGACAACGACCGCTCAGACAAACACTTTCCATTCGCCGCTGTGACTCAGTTCCCTCTCTTTGACTCTGTCCTTCAATCCCCGGCCTCACTGCGGCCCTTTCACGGGCAGGCAGAATGACTCAGATTAGCAGCGTGCCCTTGACCCCTAAATTGATACATCTGGCCCGGCTTCAAAGCCTGACAGCCATTCTTCATCTCCTTAGTGGAGCTCGGAAAAAGATGTGCAATCACATAAATGAGGCAATCATGTACCTGGAATAGAAGTTACCCAAACTCCCTTTATCCCTGGGACGTTTTCTGCCGTAGCCTGGGGACAGACAGGAAGGCACTTGGCTTGTTTTTTTTACTTTTTTTGACAAAAACAAATCATTCTGGTGTCCGCCCCCCCCGGAAGGACCTTGAGGGGCTTTCTGCGGGGCTTGGGACGGTCAGACTGGCTCGACAGGTGCGGTCCCTATAGGAAACTTAGACATCACACGCCTTTGGGGCGCGGAGGTCCCTGTGTTCACGGGACTCCTCTCCACACACACCAGGGGGGCACTGTAGAAATCAGCATCCCTTGACTGCCACAAGGGCTGATCCCTGGGGTTCGCTTCTGTGAAGCCGACAGCCTGGTCTTCTGCCGTTTATCTATGGGAGCCTGATGGGATTCACTTTTAATAAAGACTGTTACTCACACAGACGACGCCAGAGCCACCGGTCGCATGATCCTGTCATTACCTCCACGTGCCAATCTCACGCTACCGCTTAAGGAGCAACTGGTCATTACCATCTCCTGTGACACGCCGGCAGACGCGTTTTAAAGCCATCACAGAGGAGCTGACCAAGCCAATTACAGCGCAGTCTGAACACGCCGTCCACTCTGTGGTCATTAGAGCATCCCACTTGCGTCTGTCAATCTCAGGGTCTACAGCCTCCCCCCCTCGCTCATTCTGACCTAAATGTCCTAAATCACAGTCCAAGACCTCGTTTAGCCCACAATTTTCAGATCACGCAATGAGTCATGTGAAATCAAACTAATACGTATGTCCCTTTTCTTCTTACAAAAGATTTCAGAGACATGTCAGAGACATGAACACTGAAAAGGCTCCACTACTGAATTTCTACTTCCAATAAATAGACGCTCTAATAACGGACCATTAGGTGCAAAATTGCCTGCTATGAGTGAGTATTTGACGAAATTGCAGGTTTCATTACCTCCCGAGTCAATCTTTGCTAATTGATTCATTTCTTGAATCCAGAGTCCCTAAATGATGAACTAGCCTGACGATACAGGGCTGTAAATGCTGCTCAAAACCATCACCAATGTTTCCCACCAACCACCTGCGAGGAGTGGACAACCAGCTGACGCAGACGCAGACGCAGACGCAGACGCAGACGCAGACGCAGACGCAGACGCAGACGCAGACGCACATGCTAATGGCCTGGTCTGGGGTAAGACTTTCACATGCACAAAATGCACACAGTGTTTGTTATAAGCCTGTGCTTTTTTGGTTAAAGGGCCACGGTGCTTCGTCTGCACACACACAGCTGTTCAAACACGCCGGGCGGGGCGAGCACTACGCATTGCTGGACTTTCAGAGGGCAGTGGTCGGTCGCTAAACGCTTGGTTTTGGAGAGACCTGCAATCTACTGGTTAGATACTGTATATGGTTTACCCACTATGTAACCTGAGGCAAATCAACACCCAACATAATTAAACTGCCCTGAGAACTAATCCCCAAATGTGTACAGTGTGCACCATTGATATATACTTCAGGCGATATCCTTCTTTAGAAGGTCAGAAGAGTTATATTGCCATCATTTTATTCTGTCCTGTGTGCCTCTGTTCCACATACATGATGGATTAAGTCCGCCGGTGAAAAGTTTCCTGACCATTTTGTGTCAGTCATATGGGGCAAGCATCCCTATTGTAAGTCAAACCCTCTGGGCCCAGATCAGTTATCCGACATCTTTCTTTATACTGTCAGTGCATTCATTTATTTCCTCCCAGTCCTTTCCATTCATTCCAAGACTATAAAAATAATAGAAAAATACTTTATTTTTGAAAAACAAGTGCAAACATTTCCTAATTTATTTCTCTCTTCGTACATTGTCCGCGACTTTGTATGTCTGCTAATTGCATTTATTAAAATTCTATTATATTATTAAAATATTTCTTCTATTCACAGAAAATAGATAGCTATTAAATACAGTTATATTAAGGGCGATTAGCAGGTTTCCAAAGTTTTGATTTGGTCCCGACCTTAATTTTAAAGTTTTTATGACATTTTTATGATAATATTGCGGCCACTCTGAGTATATGGCCTTTATCATCTCCGTGTGGGAAGTCATTTCTTTGAATGTTAAATGGAGATCACTGAAAAGCTGGTGGCTGTCATATTTAATCCTACTATGTCGGTGTCACAGCTCACTAAGAGGATTATTTCATCTTCTTCCCCTTTATCTTCCCTGGGATCTAAGTCACATTATCTGGGAACTTGGCACAGAATGGTGCACGCTGGGCCTCAGCCTCCTCAGTGGATTTCCGTGTAGGTGATTGGTTGGGAGGGGCCGGCCCACGCGAGCTGCTGAAAGACAGAGCAAAAGGGGCAGAGTCCCTACGCCCAGTAATGGATCTTCTCAGCACCATTAGCCTTGCACATTGGCCTTGGTCAAGGTGATAACCGACCAGCTCTACCTGCATAGACATGGCCATATAGGTACACAGACTATGTTTTTTCAGCTGCAGTATGGTCCAAACAGGCCACCGTAATATACCAGAGACAGCAGGGAAACAGGGTCTGTCCAGTCACAATCCGAGTTCAATCTCAATCTTCCATTCCCCGGGACCTCAAACATATAGTGCTTAAGTGGGGATCTGTTAGGGGTTTGTGTCAGCCTGACTCTGGTAATTAGACACAGGGGTAGCCTCAGTTTAGCGCCCGGAGACAGGGACATGGAGCTTCAGGAAAAGCCCCTGCCATCCTGAGAGGAGAACGTTCGCTTGTCTCATGGGACCTCAGGGATTTAGACAAAAATATTCATGCAAATGTGGCTCCAGGGAATTTAAATCCAGAGAATGGTAGAGGTGGTGGGAAAATAATCCTAGATTTTATCTCTGAAAACCAGCTAGAATTAAATGTCATTCAAAGCCCCTCTTTTGGAGATTAAATATTGAGAGAGAACGTTTACTTTTTATCTTTACGTCATAAAAGTATTGCTAATTTTACTGGCAAATATGGACTTTATTTTAGCTTTTACAGTTTTCTCATCTTCAGCTAAAGCACAGCCTCAGCCACCAGGAGGCGCCAAATAAATAGATAAAAGGGAAACAATGGTATGATGTGGAGTTGCCTATGCAAAGTTCCTAAACACCATTGAAATACGAATCGTTTGCATATGTATAGAAAACAAAATCCGCCTCACCTGTAACCCCTTCAGTTGGAGCTATCTCACGTTCTAGAGACTGTATGACCCAACATTGCACACCAGCCATTGTGGAGAGCTATACAAAATTCATTGTCCTTCACTGTCTGGTGGAATTGGGATTTCACGCTTTCGTGTATAATAAAGAAAGTTAATAAATGTTTTATTTTAAAAGTCCAAAATCTAGGATAACTCGCCCTTGCTTCCACTCCAACAGAAATCCGTGGCTGTATGAAAAAACACAATAAAGTGAAACAAAATGACTAGCTGAAAATCTCTAACAATAAAACTCCTAATAACTAAAGGGATATCAATCTGAACAGGGGAATGGGCAGATAAAGAGGAAAATGCACACTCGCCAATGGAAGCATGTTTTGCAGGTAAGGAAAACAGCCTTCGACTATTCAGCAGGCAGTAGGCTGCCTCTCTGACCAGCTCCAAATTAGCATGCAGCATGGACCCTAATTGTGAAACAGGAGATGGAAAACGAAACCCAAATGCACTATACAAATTATATTTTAATTAAATGAAGGTGCAGGACAGGCTTCTCTTCCCCTCAAAGCAATCCATTTCCCCCGCCTTCTTAAAGAAAGTTCTCGACACTTTCAGTCAATCTTTTACTATCACATGCTGACTAGGCAGGGTTACATTCCAATTCAAGCGATAATAGGCTGTGAAAAATCCGCCCTTGTCTCGTACAAAGCACCTTTCTTGTATGCAGTCCTTTAAGCAAATGGTGCATGCTGTATCCCTTTGAAGTCTGGAGGCTCATAAAGCAACAACAGCTGTTTGATTGTTCTCAAAAGACCAAAAAAATATTTCATGGTCAATCGTCATTTTCAAAGTGAATTCAGATGAAAGGGAGAAAAGACGAGGAAAGGACAATTTGACGACTACTGCATTCAGGCAAGCCGGGCTGCAAAACAACGTCAGAGACTAGCTGTCACAATGCATGCTGCAAGTTGACCGTATTGGGCCAGCAGGAGATTGCATTTCTAGTGAAGACAGCCACAGAATTAAGTGCCACCTAGTGACGGTATGAAATGGGATGCCCAGAGAGAAGGGCACATCTTAGGACTGGCATCCTATTCATTCGATGCAGCGAATGCATGTATAAATAACAGTGAAAACTGCCCACGATGAAACACTTCTGTATTCACCAAATAATGACACACAGTCTCACAGTCTGTACAATCTCTGGACACTGACTCATTCGACTCAAAAGATCACCACACCTCCAAAGCAGTATCCCTTCCCTGGACGCCACACTCCATCTCATTGACAAATGTTGGTCTGATGCCCCCCTCCTTTGTACTTCTCCTCCTCAGTCATCTAGGGTCACGACCAACTTTTCTGGAGGGTGGCCCTCCTTGTGCGGGCCCTGATTGTCTCCCGTTACCCAGCAGCAGCGGGGACGTGTATGTAAGCGTCCTCCGCTGCTGAACCGACTCCACCCTGCGCTGCGAAGCGGTCCGCCGTTACTACGGCAACGGGACGACAGTCTGCATTGCTTCTTCTGTCATTCTAGCCTTTCTCTCGCCCCCGTCTCCCTCATCCGCCCCCCTGCCACTCTTTCTCTCTCTCTCTCTCTCTCTCTCTCCATCTGTTGTTTCCTCTGCCTTTATTTCCTCCTTTGTGATTAGCTGCATCTAGACACTCTAGAAACGCTTTTCCATCGCAATACAATTCATTATTGACTGGATCATCAGGCCTCCCTGGTCAGAGCAACCGACATGTTGGTGCAGCTGGATATTTCTCACAGCAATTTAGGGGCCTGGTGTGACGGTACAACTGAGACCGGCACTGAGACGTTTAATTTCTCTCATATTCTCCAGCAAAAGCAATCTAGGGGTGTTCCAGCGCAAAGCCTGGTTGACACAAGGTTTCTGCGATATGCAACTGGCATTAACAACGGATTACGAATATTATTACCAACGGCAGTAGATCGCAGACATTCGGTCTAGCTGTCGTTCTGTGGTTAGATCCATGGATGTGGACCGTTTGGATAAGCGGGCCAGAGGCCAGGCATGGACTGATCCGGCAAGTGCCACAAAAACCACAGAAGTTCTCACCTCAAACAGCAGGGGTTAACATGACTGTGCCCCCATGAGCGACTGATCTTCTCTCACTGACAGACAATTTCAGAGAAGACGGGTACTTACCATGTGCTTCTTGCCCGGGAAAAGGTCTTGTCCACTCTGAAAGACAATGGAAACAGGCCGGGTTAACGGGGTTGCTCACTCTAATCCTGTTTAATTCATTTTTGCTGGACAGAGCACACACACACACAAGCAAGCGCACGCATACTCCTGCAGACCGTGGAGACTTACAGACTCTGTTACTGCTGTGAATTAACTTGCTGTGTTTGCCAACAGACGCAGAGCTTTGGGTTTTACATGCGATTTCCTGGGGCGCTTTGGACTGAAAACAGCAGCGTCCGGACACTGACAGCACAGCGCAGGATCCAGGCCTGTGACACAGAGGAGTCATCGCATTTTCAAGGCACACTGCCGACACCGACTATAGCGCCCAGGGTTTTGGAAACTTCAGGGCGAAAGCCTGAGATCTCGACTCCTCTGCTGGGTAGCCCGTTTCGTTTTTCTGCAGGCCCCATCCTTGCCTAAGGCTGGACTGACAAACACGTGGACAGACCTTTCTGCCCGGTGCGGACCCTCCTGCCCCGTCACGCAGGCAAGCTGACAGTCACCACACCGACACAAGTAATCCGTTCCCAGACAGCACTGCTAACTCGGTGCTTCCTGAGCACGAACAGTCACAGGCTTGGCTAACAGTCACTGGCACACAGGAGGTCTACCCACTTTCCTTGGAACAACACACCGCTCACATGGGAAACCAAGTCCTTGCCTTCCTGGAAAAACCAGAGAGTTTCCAAGGCAACGCAAGAAAAAGCACTATGGGCAGGGCTTGGAGATCTGTTTCCCTGCCAATGAAAAGCACATCGGTCATCCCCGCGAGTTTCAATAGCTGAGTTCACTCCCAGCATTGAGGGGGTCAATACTAATGTGTTTTGGAGTGGGAGGTGATCATGGATCTTCTTACTCATGGTCGCCATGTCCACGGACAGGAAAGGCAATATTAGGTTCTAGCTGCGCAGCCTTCCGTCTCAGGCTGTGTGCGCAGACTCTTACTGCCGCAGCGTGGATAAGTCAGATGAGAGGAAGTCCCCGGATGCCCCTCAGCGGGCCCGTGAGGTTAGGTGAGATGACAGCCGCCTAAGCTCTGCTCCATTAGCGGGGGGGCGGCGGTCCAGAGCGGTAACTCATTAGCAGCTCAGCATATGGTGTTGATGGGCGCGGGAGGGAGGTGTGAAGCAGCGGTCAGGGACTCGGACGTAGAAAACTGGAAGGGGTTCGAATTCCAGCAGCTGCATCCTTGTCTCAGAAACTTCATTTCATTACCAGCCATGAATTATGCTACAAGTGTAACCTCATTTTAAGTCACCCAGGATAGGTGGTGAAGGAGCAATGAAGGACTACGCAGGTCTACAGTGGTTTGCGCAGGTCTGCAGTGGTCTGCGCAGGTCTGCAGTGGTCTGCGCAGGTCTGCAGTGGTCTGCGCAGGTCTGCAGTGGTCTGCGCAGGTCTACAGTGGTCGGTCACACAACCGCATGACCTCAGGACATGAGGAGTATCTGTCACAACATTACAGAGGCTGATACACTCCTGATGTCGGCCGCCTGTCCCGTGGATGTGAGCTATTGTAAAACAATTTGGGCACCAGCGCATTATTCCTTGTGGTAAAGGCTGATTCTTATTGAATGAGGCCACAGCAATAAAGACAGCCAAACACCCGTCCTGAACTAAATCCACACACTGCGGCTGTCACTGACACAACCTGTAAGGATCTCTCCTCCATTCCAAAAAATTCCTCCAAATTACTTCCTCACACCAGTCACCCTGAACATTTCACGGAAGGATAAGCTGAGGATGAAGGCCTCTTAACGTTGTTTCCCTTAAACCGCTGTAAAACATCAGGGCGTTGCTATATGGTGGTGAGCATCCAATACCACGCTGGGGAACAGAACAAGGCTCATTTCCGATCACTAAGCCAGACAGATGCCAACAGCAGCCCATTTCCTGTCGCCGGGTAGAACAAACACCAATCAAAGCCAGTGTGCACCAGAGAGGAAGAGCAGCGAAGGGGACCTATGAAAGCAGCACTGACAACTGTTCATAGGACTGAGTCACATGTTCGGCCTGATCCCTCGCGCCTGTAATGAGCACTCATTTATGTTTGTTCCCTGTGTTTGTTTTGCAGGTGCTAAAGGCTACTAAAGGCGGCATCTGTAAAAGCCGGGCTGTCTGCTGTAACGAGCCACGGCGATCCACTGAGAAGTATTTCTCCAACGTAATGGACCTAGCTGTTTGACATTAATCTCCTCCGGGATAAGCCCTCTTGGGGATACTTCATCTGTGACGCCGCATTAAACTGCTCAGGTTTACTCATTCGATGGCAGCAGAGTCACATGAAGAAATTCGTTCACTGCACAATTTTGAAGTTTTCTCACGTTTGATTGTTTTGCAACATTACTACTGAGATTGGGCTCAAGAGGAAAATTTGCTCCCAACAACTGTGAGCAAGCTCAGGTGCGAGCGTCAGGCCTGGTTAACATGCCATAAGAGTCCAGAGCCACTAGGTGACTCTCTGGAGCTGAATAATTACTTATACCCGTCACGAGGCATGGTACATGCAGACATGCCTTCAGCTCAAATGTACTGATATAAAAATATGTCAAACTTTATCTTTGAGTGCGCAGAAAGTGAAAGTTGAAGTGAAAAAAGTTTCTCTCCTGGGCAACAATATCCCTCTTTCCATGTGTAAAAAAAAAAGGAGCAAGTATTCAGGACATGGAGGTATAAAGTAAAACCTCTCTTTGCAGGTCATACATTTTCCAGTGTCCCGTGAGACAAACTCTGGATTCGAATCTCTTCGGGCACATTTCTATCTCGAAATATTCAGCCATGTGTCGGGATCCTCTCACCCCAGGCATCTAAAGCATGGCCGTTCCGTTTGTTAGGGCTGCCACTGGATACTGCCTATAGCTCAACGTTCAGACTTTATTTGGGAGTGCCTCGACTCAAGGCTGTTTCTGACGGGATCCCTTTCACACCTGGAGACCATGGACTAAGTCTTTTAGGGCCACTGTGTGTCATGTGCTCCGCCAAAGATGGTGGCTGAAAAGAAATGGACAACAGCTGCGGGCGGCCCCACATCCATCTAGTTAAGATGGAGAATATGGAGGACGGATAGCATCAAGAAGAAAAAACACAGCCCAAAGTAGGGTATCGAGTTACGGCCCTTCTTGGAAGCGAGGGCACATAATAATGACTCAGCTGTTCATTTGTTTTAAATGTAAATATTTAGCGCGGTTCGGTATGTCCTGTCTGACTAGTTTTGGCCGAACACCCGTGCCAGTTGTGTGGGAACCGTGGCTTCCTGAAGGTGGACTGGGACTAATGCAATGGCGGGGTGAGGGGTTTGCTGACGCTGCCTTCGTTAGCAGCCAGGATCTAAACAAGTCACGGAACATCCCATGGCTGGTTTTCTTCCAGAGGAGCCTTTTGTGTCAGGGGCAAGAAGACCCAGTGTAGGCGTCGCAACCTGTCCCCCCGACAGGACCCCCTGCCTGAGACTCCTTCCGAGGCGACGGGTTCTTTGACCGTGACCAAAACCAGTCTGGTTCTGAGCCGTGATGAGCCATGTCCCAAACTGGAGGCTTCGTAAGGTTCCTCCGTCAAAAATCACAGGCCAGTTAAACCTCCCATTAAACATCTTGCTTGGTCACAGTCCGTCGAGCTGAGGGTTTAAACCAAACAAATGCATTGTGAATGATTGACCAGCTTGGTAGACCAAATAACCCCGGAGAAGCCGTGACGACTCAAAGAGCGCTAAATGAGCTGGAAACCAGCACACTTAAAGAGCGACCGAGAAAGCACCAGGGTAAACAGTAGCATTCCGAGTGCACCGTTTAATCTGAGTCTAACAGGACCAGATGTCCTCCCGTTTGCATTATCTGAGCACACCTTCAAACATTTATTTATGAGCACTGCCATTTTAAATCATACTGAAAGCATTGGATGGACCGGGTTGGAGGGGGATGCTGTTTTTTTCTATTATACTCTTGACATTCTCTCTGTGCCATATGGTCACGCACATCACTGAGAGACCTTGAGGAGCAAACGGGATCTGTAAGACAGTGGCGTAAATGTATCACAAATACAATTGGAGAGCTCTCCAAAGACCACAAGGCTACAAGGGCTGTTGCTGCCCATCATGACTACTGTCTCAGGGCTGATATTAGATAACCTCCAGACTGCTGATTTCCCTTCAGGAATCTCCAGTGCAAGGGCGGTGCGTGGAATATCTGTGATGGTATGGCAGAAAGGAGCTGGCTGTACCCTGCCAGGCATTCCGGTCACCGTGTCCCCTGTCATCGCGATCGCTTGCACTGCGGTGGGTGAAAATGTCATGACAACTCAGAGGTGGTCTTTACCTGCTGAAAAAAACTCTGTTCTGTCCTCCAAATCAGGACAGGACGCAGGAGTATTAAAGAAAAAAAATAATCAGGATACCATCAAAATTTAATTGAATCTTCATTAAAATTCCTCTGTTTAAGTTGTTTACTAGAGAACTGTTTCCATTCTAAAGTAGCTGAGCATCTTAGTGGCATGCAAGAAAACCCTAAATACTACCAAGTACTCACAGGAAAGTGTGACATACTTATAAGTACCCACAGAGACAATTTGGAAGAAAGGAAGTGAGATTAAAAAGACCTGTTGTCACTTGCTCTGTGCTCAGAGTGAAACAGTCTATACAAATTATATTTATGATATATATATATATGTATATACCATACATATGGTCACATGTCTTTTTATTGATCCCTCATGTTTTCACTGAACATATTACTTTTAACAGAATTGTGTCTGAACTAAGATTCGTGACCTCTTTCTCTGCCTCATTGGCAGAATGTGAAAATATACACAGAGCTGCGGGGCTGAGCTAAGGACTTGGAGTCTACTGTAGGACATACGACCCCTCACTCACACACACGCTGTCCCGCAGACTGGCAGCAGAAGGATATGAAGGCTATACATAACCTGTACTAGCGTTGGAGCCACAAAAACGGCCAACACGCTCTACACTCCACAATGACACACAAAGTCTCTCAGACCTAACATAAAACTGGAATCCCTGATTCAGATTCCAAAAAAAAAAAAACAGCTCTTAAATCAGGAATGCTAATTAAACCGCTGAACAGAGGTTTACGTCACCCTGCAGAAGGGCTACCACTATCTCTCAGAGAGAGAGAGCAATAATGAGCAGGAGTAGAAATCCTAGAAGATTTGTGGGTTTCCTAATGAAGGTCACCGTTTGAGTAGAACCAGTACACCGTGAGATGTTTGGCATCACTTCTCCACCTTTATCAGTGCAAGTGTCCAGGTGCTCAGGGCACCGATGACAGGAACGGCTGGTGCAAAAACTAAAGGTCTACCGCGAAGGTTTTAGTTCAACTGAATGGGAGCAGTCACCAATGCATAACATCGTACAGGAGAATTCAAAGCATTTTATTTTCTTTGTAAAGAATCAACATCTTTAAGGGGATTGCCTTCCCAAAATATACAATATAGGTTTTTCTAGTAAATGACAACAGGCTTTTTAAACACATTTTTAAAGAGACACACAATGAGGAAAAAGGATTTAAAAAGACTTCTCTGTGTTTAGTCATGATTATGTTTAGATATTTGCACAGGAGAGAAAGCGAATCAAGCATGGGAATTCCAGTGTTTGTTTATGTGTGTGTTTGTGTATAGGTAACTGACCATTTGAATGGGGGGTTGTGCATGACTGTATGTGGGCATGTTTTTCTGTGTTTTTCTCGCAGTGTGCACAACCGAGCTAGACAATCCCCAGGTCGCCAGCTGGTTAGTGAGGTGTAACCGAGTGGGTCGCGGTCAAGCCTCGGGGCGAAGCAGAACACACTCAAATCGTCTCAACGTCAACAGGAGCAGCAGGATGAAGTGCTTTAAAGCAGAAGTTCTCAGGCCTGGTCCTCAAGGACCCCTGTGTGTCCAGACTTTGGTTCCAGTTGAGCGCCAAACCACTTCAACAGTTACTTTAATTGTTACTCTAATTGAGCCTTTTCTCCCAGTACTGAAGTTGATAGTTATTTAAAGAGAGATGGAAAAACCACGTCAGCACCAGGTTTGATAACCACTGCATTAAAGCACATTGACCTCAGTGTGTAGCAACAACTCCAGGTAGCTAAAAAGTCCAGTGTCTTTGTGTGAAAATCTGCCGAAGACCACCTTACCTGACGCAGCACCTAAACTTTAAGCTTGAAGGGGGTGTATTAGCTGCTCCTCTGAACATCATTTTGCCATGGATGTAATTCAGAGAAGTAATCATCCCTAAAACCAACCTTGAAGCAAACCAAAGAGGGCAATATTAACAGCACAGTCGTAACTCTGGGTCCCATGTGACTATGTTGGGATTAAATGTACTCTCGGGAGTGCTTTTAATTTGTCTTTTCAATTATATCACAATGGAAAATTTTAACTTCATTCCACGTCTTCTCCTTTTATCTGTCGATAAACCTCAAAAATCAAAACGTGTTATTTAATGCACCATCCCTAATAGCCTAACTATAAACAGGTTTTTATTTTTTTCTTAAGGATTTCTCTGTTAAGCCAGTCACGTACAGTATAATGGTCCTGACAGGATTCAATGGATTTACAGCTAAATGACCACATGACTTTTCAAACAACCAATGTGAAGAAAATATAGCTTATATCTTCAATGTGCAGATTCTAAAGTGTGAGAATCAAACTAGCAAGAACTATCCCTCTTTTTCATGTTTTCCATTCAAATCTGCAAGCACTATTAGAATGTTATCTGCATCTTTTCCATACACTGACCTTTAAAATGCGGACTGCTTTACTCCAAATGTGACGGACAAGCGAAAAATTGAATGTAAAAAATGTAACTACTTTCTTATGGGAAAATACATGGTCAAAAGCCCGGTCGAGGAAATTCAGTGTAACCGAAGAATTAA
>JAOVYW010038760.1:3906-27104 GCA_025775045.1 Hiodon tergisus | reverse complement strand
CCCCACCTCGCAACTTACAGGACTTAAAGGATCTGCTGCTAACGTCTTGGTGCCAGATACCACAGCACACCTTCAGAAGTCTGGTAGAGTCCATGCCTCAATGGGTCCGGGCTGTTTTGGGTTACCTTTTTTACAAAATATTAGGCAAGTGGTCATAATGTTATGGCTGATCAGTGTGTGTGTGTGTGTGTGTGTGCGTGTGTGTGTGTATATATAGATATAGCAGGTGTTTTGTTTTTATAACACGCCAGCACATCTAGGTCATTCTTTATGACTTTTGTATGTGGTTATTCATAGGTGTTCTTTAAGTCATGTATCTTCTTGTCAACTCCAGAGTTTTTTCACAGAAAACCATTTTTTCACCTTTTCTCATCAAATAAGGTTTTTTGTGGGTGTAAATAAGTTGCTCAAACTTAGTTATCTTCAATTTATATAGGTGTGATAATGGTGCAGTTACATGAGAGCCAATCACAGCTCTTCATTCCCATTAAGAAACAAGAGGTAATTTTCTAGACATAATGTTGCGGTTTTGGTCCGCAAAAAAAAAATTGGCCCTGTACATGTTCACCCCTTTCCTTTGCATAAATACCCCTTTAGAGTGCTTAAGCTAAATGTTTTTGCTTGTCATTTATTAATTTATTATTATTTATTTGGTTGGAACTATACACCAAAAACATCAAGGATATGTAACTGAAACACTGACATTTTTTTGATAAATTAAATGGCAGTCTTTATGTATAGAACACATTTTGTATCCTAGATTATCATAATTTAAAAAACATTATATCTTTATATACAATGGAGGGTTTTCATTTCATGACATAAGGGGTGTTTATTTAAAACGCTATTTTCATTAACAAAAACAGACATTCTTGATAAAATATGTGATGCACTGTATATTCTATTTAGACAAAGGTAATTGACATAGTCCTATAAATAAAACAAAATATATAAAACAACAAAAACATTAAAATACAAATAAATCAGATATTGGTTCGTGCTGTATATAACTAAGTGTTCAATAAGTGTTCTCTTTCTGAACATTGCTTTTTGTTAATAAATGTTTTTAGATATAAATCTCTGTGTTCAATGACAACATCTGTTCTATATGAACACTTGTTTTAGAATCTTATCTGTTTTAGAATATAGTGGCTACTGTATTAATGGACATGGCCACTGATAATGTTTCATTTATAAACTCAAAAATGTTTTCAGAACATGTAACAGATAGCATGTTTTGGCTGTGTGTGCGCGTGCCTATATTCTCGTTGTGGTGAGAATTAGAGCAGAAGAAACATACCATTTTATAATAATTTATAATCTCGGTCAGTGGATACTCAGGCGCTAAAATTAGACTAAATTACACCAAAATAACTCTTGGATGTTTGTTTTTTTATATCCTGCCAAACAATGTCCCCCCATACCCCTCTTGGCACGGGGCGATTTCTTATAGTGCTTTAAGTCGATGTTAGGCAGTAGCACACAATAATACAACTGTGTCAGACAACAATATCAAATCAGACTGCGACCTGATGCATTGCCACTTGTGTCATGGGCAAAACAGAGTGTTTAACAAAACACTTTTTTCTCAATTTTTAAACATAGTGCCAGCATGTGTACATTTTAGTATCATTAATTATTATTGTTATTATGCATGAGTGATTTAAACTGCACCGTAGACAGATCGATGTGATATATTCACATTCAGCCTTTAACCTCGTGTACACCCCTTTTTTTACGATTAGCACAATATCCTTTCTTGAGCTTCATCTTTTGAATTAGAACTAACCGATTTTTTGTATGCTCTTAAAATGTAAAAAACAAAACAAAATACCCTTGTTCACTTCCTCGTATCTCTTCACATTTGTTAATTTATGGATCGCTTTCATCCTGTGGTGACTGTCATTCATAGCTCACTCTATACCAAGCTGTTCAGAAAGTAGATGTTGTGTCATATTTGTTGCTGCCATATACTGTACATTTATGGAATGCAAGAAAAAAATCAGGCAAGACTATTTGAGTAAATACTTTAATGAAGAAAAAATAAATAAAACATTTGAGTTCAAATTGCTCTCTGACATAGTTATACAACAGCCTGTATTCTTGTATTTTTGTAATCCACCCACATTGTAAACAGTGCATGCATTTTAACACATTTATGTTTAGAGGTCAGGTCATTTTTTATTAAATATGTGGTTGAACTGAATATTTTAAACATAAAAAATGCCCATTTGCTACATTATTAGAATTTGTATTTTTGATTAGTTTGGAAAAATGTACTTTTGTATTGGCATAAAATTCTTTCATGCAATATGACATACTCTGAAAGGGTTTATTCCTTGGGCATGTATCCACTGATCTGAGCCATTTAATGTACCGATTGCATACTGCCAAATTTACAGATATTTGGCAAATTCTAATACCTACCTCCTGTTTGTTCTATGCAAGGGAAGATTTTAATATATCTGGAGTACATAAAAGACAAATGGACCAACACAATTAGCATCAAACACCTTGTGTTAATCAAGCAGCAGCTGATCTTCCGTGAGATCGAGAAAGGAGAGCCTTGTGCTTTTGAGAAACGCCACGCACTGTTGCCAACTATTGTCGTGGAGAGAACATTTAAGGCAAATAACAGAGACACATTTGTCGAATCCAAGCATGCTATTAAAACTACACCAACACTGGCCTCGATGGTCTTTGTAATATTACTTGGAAATAGTGGTTTCGTCACCACTCTGAATGACAGCTGACATTTTACAAAATTGAATCCTCTGGATCTTTTGTTAAATAGTTCTATTGTTTAAAGTAACTTTTTTTCTTTTTTGTTTTTTAATAATTACTAAACAGTTGTTTTGCGCTTTTTTTAAATGCATGGAAAAAAAATGTATAATGTAATTAAACAAAAAAACTTTAAAAAATTGAAAGTATATAGAAAGTTCACAATTTAAAATAACAGTAACACTTACATCATATAATAATGTCTTAAAACAGGTCTAAACCCTATCCAACCATGGAGCATCCGAAAGGATGGAATCTTAAATTATGCAGTTTTTAAAATGTTGAGGTTTAAATGTTTAATTCACAATGACTGGTTCTCGGCTATGCTCAATCAATGAAAATCCACTTTGAATTCACTTTGCTTTTTTAATATAAATGAGATTTTTTTGTAGCATTGAATGTACTTGAATGTTTCTCTGTTTAAATGTTTTAAATGTTAAACCGCCTGTATTCGATTAGAAAGCTGTGCACTCCTTAGTAACTCCTCTCTGTTTAACATAAATCTTTGCTTGTGATCTGTCTCTCTAATGAACCACTTTAACAAGACATTCTGATCTCAAAGTAAATAGGGAGATCCCAATTTTCAGTTTCCAACTTGTCCCTGCCCTCTGTACCCACCATTGTCTTTTTCTTTTCTCCAATAGGACCACGAAGCCCGAAAATCCCCATTGCTTCACTGTAAAATATTACATGTAAATACTGGTCATCTTACCACTATGAACAGAACTTACTTCCTTCACAAATCTTTAGTTGTAATACAGCTGAATTAAGTTAATTAATAGTCTAGAGAGTTTTTAAGATAGCTGACGTCTCCCTGTGACTCACTTCTGAGCGGCTGTTCTTTTGAAAGTCTATAGCGCAGCACTGCTTCAACAGAATCACACACATTCTGTGTCCTTTTAAAACTGAAAGCCTCCCCCTTTACAGCCTATAAAAAACTGTTTTAGAGATGGTGGAATGGGAGGCAGCAGCCTCCACGTCGCCTTCTCCTCTGCCAGAAGGGCTAATGCCCTTGATGCGGAGAACCACTCAGACACTGGGCCTGGAATGGCTGACGGTGGTGGAATGAGTGGGTCAGTTTGTTTTCAATGTTCAGCCAATGCTGTCTACGGTTGCCTTTCTGATCCACTCGGCCCGTATATAATTACAGGATATTCCTTTTAAATGTGTCTTTTTGATAGGTGTTTTTTTTAAGGCTACTTTTATTTAATTCTGTGGGAAAAAGGCAGAGCCATATGTTAGCCTAATTAAACGTCCGTCTGGTTTACTCTGTGATGAAAAATGAATAGGATATTGTATCATCACATATTTAACTTTGCTGTTAAATGCAAATTATGAAATGTCAGGATTGGGGGTTTTTTCATGAATTTTCTGAGTTGTTATTAAATCTGAATTTAATTAAGCTGAATCTATGTCAATGCACATTTTGTGAAATTGTGCTGGTTTGTACAGCAACAGATATAACAAGCGCTAACTTAAAACTCAAAGCAAAGGCAGCTTCAGGCTCTCGTGCTGTCCAGTTTTCTGACTGGTATTTCAGCGCTTTGCTTTGATGGCAGTGAAATGTCTGTGACCCCTGTTTGCCGCAAGTCTGTTTTCATCCTGTCCTGATTCTCATCCAATTTCGCTGTGGAAACCTGTTGGGAAAATCTGAGAATGTATCCCTGATAAAGGTTAACTTACCTTGTCATCCGCGCCACGGCTTCCACATTCTCTCAGAGACAGGTGCCATTCATCGACTGCTTTGGACCGTTTTATAATTTGCTCCCTCTCTCTTTCATCAATGTAACATCCCGCTCAGTGACACATTTCAGATTTAGGTGACTGAGTCCACCTGAGGTTTGGGCATTTATGCACTTCAGTATGTATGAACCGATTACAAAAGTGACACATTTTCATCTTTAAAGAGAATCATTTATTTGAGGTGAAGTACAATATTGCAATGTCTAATTATTCATGTGTTTGTCCGCGACAGGTAAATGTCAAACTGTACATTTCTGAGACTAATGGCTTTCCCAGTAGTACAGAAAACATTGAATAAAGTAAAACCTGTCAAAGTATCAGAATGTTTCTATTCTTCAATAAAAGCATAGCTTACGTTCACAGCATTGAGGTGATGCCAGTCAGTGGAAGCGTCTATAAAATTGTGAACGGCAAATAAAATATAAAATATTCAATGAGCAGCAAACATTTAAAACGAGCTGCTGATGCCATGTCATTTGAATTTAACAAGAAAAAAATAAGCATTTTGTTTTTTTAGTTTGTTAAACTGTCTTAAAATGGCCATTAATATGGTTGCGTTTCATAATAACCCTGCTGTTTTCAGCATAGAGTTATTACGACAGGGAATCTATAATTCTGTTCACTACCGTTCCATTCAGTGCCAACATATAATCTATCACACAACGAACAAGAGAGCCTGATATAGATTGGATTTAATGCATTGCCTGAGGCAGGAGACACTGGTTCGCTCTCTGTAACTCACATGTTGCCGCTCACAGAGTTCCCAGTCTATCTGTGTGAATTGGCTGCTTTTTGTGATCCCTCGCCTTCCCATGTGAGCGAGGTAGGATTGAAAGGTAGTTTATTTTCTGTGCATGAGTCTACAGCAAGCAACAAAGGTAATCTGTCTCAACCAGTTTTATTGAATAGGATATCTGCTTCAATGCCCTACATTCCACCGCCTCACACAATACCAGGCTGAGGAAAGATGCTCCATATAAAGCTCATCGACAGCCTATAGCTGTTAAATGCAGCACTCGTTTTTATCAGAATGATATACCTCTTTCTCTAAGCCCGCATGCTTTCATATTTTTTATGAACAAACACAGTGTGACTCTTCTTGAATACTGCAACCTGCAAAACTGCACTGTTGTCAGTATTTGCACCTAAAACGCATATGTATGTGTTGTTATCCCTCAATGTTGATTCATAATATATATTTGCTGTAATGCATGTCTGACACTGTGATGCTTTTACAGTGGCCAGGCTGAATATACTGTCCAGCTTTTCCGTGCTTCATTCGGGACATGGAAATGGCTTTTGCACAAAAGGGTCACAGACTTTAACTAGATTTCTGTGTAGGCCGGTTTGTTTGTTTTTTGACCCCCCAGTTCTGATCTTGATATTTGTTTGGCAAATTATAGCAAGGTTTGAACTGATGTGCATGCGATCTCTGCATTTTACAGCATCTGAATAATTCAGATATTTTGATAAAAAACTAACACTGAATTGTGCTAGTTCCTGGGTTTTTTCCCAGGCTCTTGAACACTTTTGTCCAACAAAAGAACATTTAAATGCCATGAAATATAATCTAAATTGCCAGTGTAATGTTACAATAAATGCCTGTGAGTTCAAAAGATGTATTGCAGTAGATGAACATGCTGAAGATAAATTATGAATGAGCAGTGTTTAGTCTAAAAAGCTATTTTTCAGTATTTTTATAAACATAAGAGAAAAATAATTCGTTTTTGTACCATTTTGAAAGAGTAGTTAAGTAGGTGTAAATAGGCGTTATGTGTATTCGCACTAAATTATTCGGCACGGGGCCCTCAGTTCGGTACGGATTGGGAACCGGAATGAATGCATAAAACTAGACGAATGCATAAAAGTAAATGATTGACTTCTCCTATATTTCAAATTACCACCAGGCATGTCTTCACTTGTCAGGCAGTTCTGATGAATGATGAGAAAGAAAAAAAAGATGGGCTTTTACACTGAATGCTGCATTTAAAAAATAAACCTTCTGAACGGCTCTCTGGATAAAACTAATCGTTTTTGCTAACTATAGCTAACGGAATAGTTATATGAACATTTATTGAGGTCATTAATAGAACGCATTAAAATGTTACATTGCCTTTTGTTAGACATTTCCGAAGTGTTATTTGTTAAGAAGATGCTGTATTATTTATATATATATATATATATACAGCTGAACCGTTATATTTATGTTATAAATTGACAGTTCCATTGCATGTGGTGATAAGAGAAGTAAGAATCGTGACAGCGGAAGGTTCCCTGTTCTTGCACAAATATGTCATCAGCTACCAGGTCTCTGGGCAAAATAATAGTAAGAAAAAGATTTGCTCTTTGCAAGCTGTTACACGAAGGCTAGAGCTTATACAATGTGATAGTAAGTGATTTATTTTATTTTGTTTTATTTTATTGTGGGGACAATATTTTTAGACTGAATAATAATGTATATAAAATGAGGCATTTGGCACACACCCATACCAGCATTGACGGACAGACAAGCTGGGTGGTACCACAGCCACAGTCAGGAACTCATTGGGCACCAGAGAATGGTTGGGTTGATTGCATCAGGTGCTTGTATTTCAGAATTACTTTAAATTGGGAAACAGTCGAGATAAGGTGTTGGACTGATAAGTGGATGTTGGTGGCTGCAGTGCCTGTGCATTGTTTTGGTGTGTTTTAGTCTTCCGTTAGTTAAAAGCTACAAATAGGGAATTGTCTCTGTCTAAGACATACATATAAAACATGTGTTTTAGTCTTTCGTTACCTAAAAGCTAAGAAAGGGGAATTGGCTTTGAATTTCCTTCCTTTTGTTGTATTTATTTTAGTTTATGTTAAGATGTGAAATAACAGCAGTGAACCCAACCTTTGCCTTCCTGTGTCTGACCACTTCCAGACCAGGCACGCCGCAACTTGCCCCAAAGCAATGTTTATATTTTCTATTATTTAAAGCTGTTTCAATCTTGACAGATAATATATGTAGATTTGTATATCTTCATACTGCTGGGATTTAATTACTGATAAGTGTAATGAATGAGAGTTTTTAATTTATTTTTATTCATTTAAAAAATGTAATGAGTACTTTTGAGATAAGCAGTGGCTCGTGTCAATAAATAATTACGAGGTCTGGAATTATGCAGATAGAGTTGAAATTAAGGTACTTGACTTGTGACCAGATGGCTCCAGGTTAAAATCCCAGGAGGGGAACTTCTGTTGTATGCTTGACAAAAGGTACCTAAATTTCTTCTTTAGATATGCAGCTCTGTAAATGGATAATGGTTGCTTTTGTATGGTATGTTACTGACTTTAAGGGTGTGACCAAATCTAAACTTTGGTAACCACCTAATCACACTGTACATGTCTGTGTTTAATAGCATATTATTTAAGTTTGAATAGCATATTTTTTAATTGTTAGACAACAATTTTATTAAATGGATTAGCAGGTTGTCCAAATTTTAATTTGGTCTCAGCCTTAATAAGCGAATGATGTTATTTCATAATTTCAGTTCATTCCTTTCACAATCAGTTCCTTTTACCATGGAAATTATTCCATTCAAAATATTCAAATAATTGTTTTGATAGTTTTATTGATTTGCATCAATCAGTGATTTTTTTCTGTCAGTTCATTTTTCATTCGCAAGGTATTTAAGTAAGTAATGTTCCCTTACCCATAGGTTAGTGTAAAAAGTGGTCTATGGTCTACGAATTTGCCAAAAAATAAATTTAAAAACCATTGCCTCTGAGAAAGCATCTCTGAAAGACGGAACAAAATACCTTCCCAAACCAGGACTTGGATTTACGATACTATAAAGTGCTTAATCACCGAGCAAGGCCTCTGAAAAAGTCTGTTATGTCTGCCATCACAGGAGGTACAACCCCCGCCAAAGAACACAAGTATTAATCTCCTCCTGCCATCTCTTTCTTTGCTGGGAACATCCCTGTAAAAGCTATGGGTGAAGATCTGTGACAAAGCATTGTACACTTTTACTCTGAGACGAACTGAGGCCAAACTTGCTTCTGTCCTTTCCCTGGCTCCACTCCAAACAACTTCTGGGGCTGAGAGTGCACCATCGAAAAGTTCTTGCTTTGGCTAGGAACGCACTGCAGATTAGCATGGGTATGTAAATGTGTGGTACTGTTATTATTATTTAAATAACCACATTGTTCCCGAGACATTTGCCCAGGGAAACGGCCCATGTTTAGAATATTCAAGTCATAATGTAAAGCTGAGCACACTGGGACCAGTTTGTACTCAGTAAACTGTGTGCTCTGTTTTCCTGTTTTGGAAGGAGGACTAACTCTTACCATTATGGCAGCATTGTGGAAGACACCCCTAGAAAGACAGAGAGTAAAAAGCGAGATGTTGATATTCTGACCATTATGAGCCACAGTCTTTTTGTTAGCACAAGTAACGTATGCTGTGAACCTATTAAAATACTTAGGTAAATAATGTTAATGAAGTTGGGAATTTCATTTGCATATTTTTGGTGTTTTCATATATATTATAAATTATAATATTGTGTTTCTATCTCTTACAGCACTTATCCCCCCCCCCCCCATGTTTAATTATATGATTTTAACATATTACAAAGATGTTACCGGCGTATAATTCATAATTATAATTATGCTCTGTGGAACCATAAGCCACTTTAAATCACATCCGAATGTGTGAATAATAGAAATGTTGCCATTTGTGTATAAATATTTTGGTGCGAGGGGAGGACGAGGGACGGGCTGTGTTATCAGAGGTGAAAAGTGAATAAGATTGCTCTTGATGTCAAGTTAGCAAAATGTTTGTACTTCCACCCTGTCAGATTAGCTCCTTACATATATCTCACCTGCCATTGGCTATCTGACATTGTTTATCTTCTGCCACAACCTGTCAAAACCTCAAATTCACTCTATAGATTAGAAAATGTTTTTTTTTAATAAACGCTTGCTCTGCTAACATTCCTGCCCGCTACCATAATTCTTCTTCCATCCAGCCCCTCTATTCTACTCTCACCTTCATCCCCCCCCCCATGGTTTTTCTTCCTCTTCATCATTTTCTTTACCCTTTGTCAAGGACAAATTGATGTTGGGTTTGATTCCAGGATATTACAAGCAGCATTATTAAATTGTTATTTTAATGTCATGAAGTAAAGATGAAGCATCGTTGGTCAATATCAGGGGGTCCAATCTCAATAATTAAAACAGTGATTCACAACTGTTGTTGCTCTTTATCACGTGCCAACAATTAACAAGCACAACTTTGCTGTTCACATCCCCCTGGTCTGGTCATGCTGGTCTTGTAGCAACAGAGGAGCAAACCAGCTTGTACGCTAACCAAGCCTTCAAAAGAGATTAATGTTCAGAAAAGTGCATGGTAGAGACTTCTGTTTTCATCTGGGTAGATTTCTGCAGTGCAATTATCAGAGGACAGGAACTGAAAAGGGAACTCTGGACATCAAACAGACAAAGTTAATCAGAAGAGAACCAAAGACGTGCATCGAGATGTAGAGAATCTTCAGCCACAACCCTCCCCCTTCCCTAAAGCATACAGAGACAGTCTCTAAGGGCTTCACCTGTCTGCTGCATAGTGGGAGAGAGAGCCAGTGACAGGTACAGGCAAAAGGACGAACGCTCCGTTAAGCCTGATGCAAGGTAACAGGGCCATGGGGAGAGTGAGGAGTAATTTTTCATCTCAGGCTGCAAAAAAATAATAAACGCAAGACAGCTCGAGCATTTAATCTCAAATTATGATAATTGTTCTTGAATTAATTGCAGCAAAATTGGGAATGATCACGCTATGGTTTAGAAAACTCTTTTGACCCTCATTAATGTGTTCCATCTCTTCCTTTCTCTGCACCCTTTAACTGGGATCCATATGTTTGCACCAAATTAGTAGTTTCCTGAGGGCAACAGAGGGGCACTGTTATGCCCCGCAGACATTGCATATTAAAGTTAACACTCCAGACGCAGACGCTCTTCCACGTATGCTAAAAAAAAACCCACGTTATACCAACTGAAATCTCTCACACCCATATGTACCTCACAAACGCATGAACATTCCATTTACATCAGCTAGGTTTTGCATTAAATATCCAGTTAGAGTGAAAGGGTTTGCAGGGACGTCATCAACATCGTGCTGCCAGTGCTTTAGGCCCAGAATCTAGAGATGGCAAACTAATCACATTCACAGTTGAAACTTTCCCAAGTTGTATGATACATCTGTGGCCATTTATGAGGGTCTGAAAAGCAGTGGCTTAGAGGAATGTTAGTATCCAGTTTGTCACACCATTTGAGCACTCGAGTTATTTATTTAAAAAAGCCAGACATTCCCCAGTGTTGCTAGTGATTGCTGTAAGGTTAAGTAGCCAGTATGGTTAATTGAATAATTGGTTGACAAGAGCTAGTTGTGACTGAAAACAGAGTGAAAACAGAGAGAAGGCAAACTGTGACAATTAAATTGAGGTCTGGGGACAGGCCACTAAAGTAAAGTGAACTCGCTGTCATGCTCCTGGAGTCAATGTGTGCCTTGAGACATGGCACATTATCCCTCTGGAAGCATCCATGTGATGAACTGTAATGATGAACTGATGCACCTGGGCACCTGGTCAGTTGCAATGTTCAGACACGCTTTGAGTTCAACCATTGCTTAATCAGTATCAAGAGACTAAAATGGTTTTAAAACTCCCGAAGCCCCGAAACGGGCAGTGTCAAGTGGTTTTTAGCCCCCCCTCTAATCCGAAATTTGGAAATGCAACTGGCTGGGGCATGCACTGTGAAGCCCCACTTAAGCGTGACAGTGGAAATGTGGCGAAAACAATTAGTGACACACCGTAACGTGGATGTAGACTTTAGCTATATACCTATAAAAATATCAGTGTGTTGATACAGTACATTTTACCTTAGCTAAACCAAGAGAAAACAACATAGGCTAGCTACATAGCACTCCATATAAACCTAAATGCGTTCTCAAAACAAAACCGAGCCCGATTGAGTCCTCCCTAGTTCACATTATTGTAATTTGAATTTGAAATTCATTATCGATGAAGCTTGAAATGAAAGACTTTGAAATCCAATTCACATGGCATAAAGTATTTTTCTATTGACAGATTTAAATCAACTCAGAATTGGAACCATTTCTCTCGGATTCTTTGGAAAACAATGAATGACGTAAAAGTGTTAAAAATGTGATTATATCCCGATTTTTACAAATAATTGTTAATAAATCCATCATCTGTATATAATGCAATGAGACATAATAGAATATTTCTGTTTTTTCAGCTCAGGAACACGATTTTGGTGGCCGGTTTCTTCATGTGTACCTTGAAGATGGAAGACCTTTTGTCAAACTCCGATGCAGCAGTAATCGTCTTTTGACGGTTGGGGCAAGTCAAAACATCAACAATGATGTATTGACCCCAGTAACAGTTCGGTGAGTGCTGGTTTCCTTTTGCACTTATACACTTGAATTACTTTGAGTGATACGGTAGAATAATAACTGGCAAATTTGTGCAGGTCTCGCCCTCCCATAAGTACGCCTTAAAAAACAAGACACATCACTCCACCTCTCGTCTTCAGCTTTATTGATCAGCTCTTCATGTTGCTGCCATTTTGTAAGGAAAAGAGTTGTTATTGTTATACCTTTTATTTTTAAGGGGAAGTTTCCCATCCAGTTCTTGGCCAGTTCACACGAAAATTCCCTAAAGTGTCTTACATAAAAAAGTTGTAGGAATCAGTTATTGCACGTCACAAAATGTATTGTAAGCGTCAGCCGTAAGCCTTTTCTTCGATGCGAGTGCGTCGGAATGAAGGGTGGACAAGTTTTTACCGTGGATGCGAGATAGTTTTATTATATTCACGTACACACGGTCCCTCTCGGCGGAGACCACGCCAAAATAACAAACTCTACCTCTCTGGTTTCTGCACAATCTTCCTCGTGCTATCTCTTCTCACTTCCTTCGACTTCACTAACTTTTCTAATCTTTCTCTCTGACTCTGCTCGCTCTCACTACTCCAACCCTCTCTTCCACTCGTCACATCCCCTCACCTTCTCTTTATCTCCCTATGGGTGTATAGCTCTTTGTACATTAGGCAATGTGAAAGTGTCTTCATGTGTCCATATTCTTATGGACACATGAATGCAATTAGATCTGAAGTGGGCTTCGATGCAAAATAATGCTCTGTTGCCTTCACCAGGAAACAAACTAGCCATATAATGACTAATCTAATGACAATTGCTAACAATTGGTTGTCTAAGTTTAACTAGCTGGACTATCAAATTTGGTATTCCAGACAGCCAGCAACCAATTTTCTACGTGAATCATCAAAGCTGGGAGCGACTGGGGAATGAATCTCAGTCCTTGAGACAACATGACACTTGAATGTGAACCAGTCCAGAATCAGTCTGACACCTACTGCATCAAACAACATATAAAATGACTTATTCTGGCAGGAGTTGTCCTTTAAGCAAAGGTCATAGTGAAGTGAAAATGAACAACTGTGTTGTTATGATTAGACTACCCACGTAAAGTTATTCTGGTTTGAAATATGTCCTTGTGCAGTTGCAGTGTAAGGGGACCATTTTTCTCTTGTGTCAGACCAGAAAACAAACATGTCATCGACGGGAGTCCATTGGAAGCGATCACGGTCCCAATGTCTGGAGCCTCAGCTGTCTCGCATGGACTTATGAAAGAACTAAATGGAAGCTAACCTTCATGACATCCGTTATATAACAGTCTCTTCCAATTATACTTGTCCAAAATGCTAAGGGAATCTTCTGACAGAGGTTGCCGTGGCATTGATGGGCTCTGACAGATTTGACCCTGGAACAGACATTTCAATAGTTTCTGCATTGCCACTGGTAAAGGGATATTCATTGAAAGGAGTGCCAGGGACAGGTTAGGGTAACATAGACAATATGCACATCTTTGTGCAGTTGTGTTTCTGTCTGTTCATAAGTGTGACCTCATAGCTGCACCTCTATTATTTTTCTATGATTTGCTGGTCTGCTCTCTGTCTTATATGATGAATCTATTGCCCGCATAAACTGTCCCATAGCTCCAAAAAAATGCTTGTATAGATTTACCTTGGGGATTGAATCAAACAGCTTTTAGTTGGACAAAACATTTTGACTTTCATTCTACTTTCCCCTCTATATACATCAGATATTAAACCAGAGTAGAAAGACAGATATTGCATTCAAACATTAATGCATTCATTCATATAAAAAATATGAGAGGCATTTGTATTATTTTTGTATTAGATTTAGACTTTTGGTTTAGAATGTTTTGGGTCATAATTATTAACTTACTGGAATACTATTATATTTTTAAGACAAATTTTACAGAAAAAGACCATTTCAGTCTTGTCTAACCCATCCTTGGAGTAATCTGCATACAGAATGGTTTAACATTTAGGAAGTTGACCAAAAAAAAACAACTACTCTGGAGTTGTTGCCTCCCTTCTGTTGATATTGATTGGAAGGAGACAGAAATTACTGCCATAGGCGGCCCACCTGACCTCCAGACAGTTCCTTGGTGTTTGCATTTTGTACTTCTTTTGTCTATGAAGCCACCAGTTTATACTTCCACTGTAACCCTCTTTAAAAGCATGTAGCTGTGTGGATTGTGGCGGAACAGCTGGTCTGTGTTACATGTCGGGTGAGAATTATTTGCATGTTTCACACACTGGTACTGTACATGTGTTAGCCCATGCATGTGGTGGGCAGCATATGTGCACTGATGGTTCCACAAAATGTTCGTTGTCTATAGATGAAAGGAACGTGGAAACGTGTTTTGATGTGTTCATAACGCCAGTGTGTTAATGAATGGTTATTTAAATAATAGGGCAACATCCACTCAACATTTATGTGTTCTTCCCATTTGCAAAATGCAGCCTGGAAAATGGCTTTCTAATGATTTATTTTGCTATTTGATGGGAAAAATAAATAAATAAATAAATAAAAACCCAAATGGTCTCTGTCAGTGAAAAGGATAAGGTCATATCAAAACCTGTTTGAGCTATAATGGGCTCCTTCGATCATGATTGAATTGTCCCCAAATTTTCTAAAGTAATTTTTCTTTTCTTAGAAATGGATTTTAAAAAGTGTTCATAACTGAAATCTACAATGAGTGAATATTGAAAATCACAAATAGAATGCATACTACATGTATGCAATTGGGTTTACTTTTGTATTATAAATATATTATAAATATATTTTTTAACACAGCTACCTTGACTTCCATTCTGTCCCAACCTTCATATTTAATACCAGAAATAAATGAATCAGTGAATCTTCCTCTTCAGAATGCTAAGTTGCTTATTAAAGATCTTACTGCAGTCATGCAAAGGTTTCTGTATTTATTTTTGAGCCAACTTCCTAATCTGAATTTCAATCTCGCCATCTAATCTTCTGTTTACCTAATTAAGAGTCTTTGACTCTATTGCAACTTATGTACAATCAGCATTCGGGTGAAAAAAGGCCCACCAATCCTGCAGCACAATAATGTTACGTGAGTTACTCCCCCTGTGAAAAGCGCCTTTTAAATGACCGAGTATCCTCTGACCGAGTCTCACATTCTGGCACTGTGGAGAAGGACAGGAAGGTTGGAGTGTGTAGCAAGCAGCTTGTAGTCCCAGTAGAATATCAGACAAATGTGCTCGAGGTGCTCCCCCTTCTCCCGAAAAGGTGTCCACTCGCTGCACCGCAGGCACATTAAGCAGGGTCAAGCCACTCTCTTTCCTCCTCGCCTCAGCAGGTTAGACTTTAGGCTTTAGTGCTGTCCAGTAGCAGCTTAATCACCAGAAAACCCAAACACTTTAAATCGCAAAGACGGCCAATATAAGAATACATCTTGTCCCAGCAACATAAATATTAACACTGCTATATTATCTTTTTTCAATCCTTAGCATTCTTAGTCTTATAAAATGGATGGATAAGATTTTTGCATTTAAACCGTAATACCAGAAAAATAATTTAACATACAGTTTTAATGATTACAAAAACACATTGTTCCAGCAATTAAAGTGATACTTAGCAATCCCTACTGTCTGTCTTGGTGTCCTGGTTATTACTAACTAGGTTGCTAGAGTCCTGTTGGTGTGTGTTTTTTTTTACTCTCACTGTTTATTTAATCACTGGTATTTCTCATTCTAAAAATGCACTTTGCATTAATACATCAGGTGATTAGGAAGCCATATGTTATTGTTTCATGACTACATAGCTCCAACACTATCTGATAAAATATAAATGTGGTACCTGGAACCATCCATTTTATGATAGCAGATTTAACCATTATAGCAATTTCAGAATTTTAGGATATTACATTCCGCATCAGGTCACTCTTGCTCTGTGGCTACTTTTTCTGTGTTGGAGTGGTGATCGTAAGGGGGATCTGTATTTCCTGTTTAAAACTGGGATAGATTTTGCATCCCATATTTTATTATTGTATTTTTTTCTAACACAGAGCATTAAAGTTTTAAAAATGTAATGTACTTGAGGGTTTTCAAATTATCTCCCAGTTTGTGCGGAAAAAAATATCTTGCTGCTTTCAACTTAAATTTTGTATCAACTCTACTGTGTCCTACTTAATTAATCAGTTTTTCCACAAGGTTTTTACTACATGTCATATAAGGGAAGATTTTATCATGTAATACAATATCAATGGCACCCTTTGAAGGCTGTAAAAGCGGTCAGAGTGTGGAATGACGGCTACGTGATTTATTACTTTCATTTAGAATATTACACTCTAAACTTCCACCGTTCCCTCCTGAGGATCAGAGAAGGGGCTACTCTGTAATTGCATAACAAGAACTGTGCCTGCAAAAGGGTGTAAAAACGATCATTTGTTTAAATTGGCAGCAGCCCTGGTTCACGAAAGGATCTTTTTATACCATCCTAACGGCCATTTTTCACTGACCATTAGTGACTTTGTTTTCAAGAGACAGAGAGAGTGATGAGTCAAACCCACAGACGAGGTCAGCCGGAGATGTACCTCAGATAAGGTTAGACTAAGATTCAACTATGATTACGTGTTGACCTTTGTTAGGATGGTGACTACAGACAAAGATGAGTGTATCATGTAAGTTGAAGTGGTCTTTAATAACTTACGTTTATGATGATCCCAAGGTCTTTGTTCATTTGGATTGTTTTGTGTTAAAACACAATTTAAAAAAAAAATATTTGAGAGGATTGCAGTTTTGTATGTCGACTGGTGCCTCGGAATTGCAAAACTAATTTACAAGATGCCTGTTAATGCACCAGCTCTGAGAGATAATTAAAATCCTGTTTTAGATTTTGAATAATGGACAATTTATTTATTTGTGCGCACACACGCACACACACACACACATATATTTTTTTAATCAAAGAGGTGGATTAATTGTAATATTTTAGTATTCATAACACATCCTAATTGCAGAAGCCTGAAAAATTGAGACAAATGAATCATGTTTTACATCTTCACTCTCACAGCCTGTTGTGATATTGACTCTGGTCCTCTGAAAGCTTTGCTGTGTGCTCAGGAAGTGCTCACGGTTTACTGAGGAGCTTTCCAGTCTGATGTCCCAAAGACAGTATCACCTGTCTCCAAGAATTAGTCACTCCTCATTTGGTGTGTCTGTCTCATCTCCCAGGACTGCTGGTAGGGTTTTCCACTGCCATTAATGTAAAAAAAATGTGCTGGCACAGTCTCAAGACGCGTTATCCAAAGTCATTCAAAGGGGTAGCAGCCGGAATAGACGGGACGAGGGAGAGCCACAAATTAGGATCAGAAACAACTCTGGGGTAAACATGAATGTAGTCAGAGTCGTTGAGACTTGGGGGTAAACATGTGAATGTAGTCATGGTTGTTGAGACTCTGGGGTAAACATGAATGTAGTCAGAGTCGTTGAGACTCTGGGGTAAACATGTGAATGTAGTCGTAGTTGTTGAGACTCGGGGGTGAACATGTGAATGTAGTCATAGTTGTTGAGACTCGGGGGTGAACATGTGAATGTAGTCAGTCGTCAAGACTTGAGGGTGAACATGTGAATGTAGTCATTGTTATTGAGGCGTGGGGGTGAACATGCAAAATTTAGTCATTGTCGTTGAGGCTTGGGGGTTAACATGTGAATGTAGTCATAGTCTTTTAGATTAAGGGACATTAAAAAATTAAGGGATTAACCAGGCTCAATAGAACATAACATGCTTTTGAAAAAATAGTTGTACATTGTTTCATACCAAATGTCACTTCATTCTTTTTTTTCTTATATTAAAAGAAGAAAAAACAATTTTACTAGTAAGCCCTGTGATCAGATCTCCACAGGAGTGTGAATGCCCTTTGAATTTTACTTAGTGTGTCAATGACACATAAAAAAATGCAAATGGCAGCAACTTGCTGATGTCTTCCGTAAATACCCCATTGCTGTCTTATCATCATAGCTGTGGCCTAGACAGTTAATTGCTGATGACGAAATAGGAGGATGATATACACCATTATAAAAGAAAGATGTTAATAGGAACGTTTTTGTAATTTTGTATGTATCAAAGTGAACAACGCCTCTCAAAGAGATTGATTAGGCTTGTATACTGTGTTTGTACTCAGTCCAGAAGGCATTCCACAACTCCCTGCTGAAACACCTGTCAGGTGCCACCCCTGTCAGGAAGAGTGACAATTCATCTGTCTCAGCAGTCCGCCGCGTGACCTCGCTAATCGCTTACATCGGGAGAAAGTGAGGGATCGTAAATATTGATAAGGAAATTAACAGAGTAAAAACTAAAACTGCTTCTTTTTTTTCGCTCTTTCTAACTGCATTCATCCGTGCCATCTGGGTTTACCGTCTAACAATTTTATAGTCAACTCAGTAAATTAGTGAGTCTTGCTAAAGTCTCCTAGAATATAGTGCCTCTGACCCCCATAACATTGACATGTTTCTGTGGCTTTAATCTCTCCTCCGGTCTGGTGGAAGGAATCAACCTCTGCATTGTTCGTGGAAATATCAATAATTCCTGCACTTGATTTTGCTGGTAGGGGTCACCTTTCTGGGTCTCGTTTAGCTGATGAGATCTTTTGGATCAAGCATTGTAGTGACAAGATTCAAGGTCAGCCAGCAAACACTTAACCAGAATTCTAATGTGTAAAGTAACATCGAAAAACTCCAAATTAAAATAAATCTCAAATCCAAGTAAGAAATTTTTACTTTACTTTTGATTTGATTTTTGATTGTGACCAACTACTGTTTTTCACATGTCGTTCACCATAACTGAAATATTCTCATTGTCCCCTTACAATTCAGTTTGTAATGAGATATGATTATGTGCTATAATCATTAAGAACATATCTCTGTTTAGAACATAAGTAAGATATTGTGCACAGAGGATCGTGGTGGGACAATGTTTTGTAGTATTTGTTTCTGTTTCAGATTTTCCTGCCTTAAAGTAGAGCTTGTCAATGTGTGTTTAGTGACTCTAGTTCAGACTTACATAAATTATGAAAATGTGGAGCACATTACAACACTAACCCTGGAGTTGTCCCACTGATGATTCTGATAATAGAGAGAGATGTGTATTTTGTGCTGTAGATGAAACCAAAAAAACCAGGGTCGATATTTATAGACGATGAAGATTTAACAGAGCTCAAAAACCGTGTGAGTGGACAAACTTTGTGCAGATTATGTATGTTTAAAGTTACTGTTTTATTCTAATGAACTTTACAACAGGTAGAATGGCGGCTGCATTGTCGAATGGAAGATTCATCCAGTCAACTATTTCAACAATTTAAATAAATGCTACATGATTTTTAATTATTCTGTGCAGAATATTTGTATGTTGCGTTCAAATTTTATAGCACTCAAAAAAAGAGTTTTGAAAATAATGAAGATGTGTTATTTTATAGTATGGACAGATATGGTTTTTAAAAAAGGATTGCATAAGAAAGATTTTTAAAGTGTATATTTCAAGTTTGTTTAAAGTTGGCAACATAAAATTACAAACATATAAAAAATCGTAATCTGAGTGTTCATTTAATTCTTTTTTTTCTATCTCTTTAGGTATATTATTCCATGTATAACACCTTTCATTGAAACTACACAGCTTAGAAATGTGTCTGGAGCCTAATGGTATCCTTATTTGCTAGTAAGAAAAATATGTTTCACTTCAAAGACAGAAGAATCTTTAAAAGCAAAGGGCGAGGGTTATTATAAGTTGTGTTTTCTACTAGCCCTCTACTTGAAATATAGCCATTATTGTGTCCTGTTGAAAAACCCTGATAAACATCAGGGACAGAGTCAACATTTTCTGATATCTTATTACGTTTCTTTAAACTGAGCGAAGTAAGCCTGGTTTACAGTGATGACTCAATATTAATAATTATAGTTTGTCTGTGCTCCATTTTGCATAGAAAATGTCATGCTGTTCGCTATGAATACTTTGAATAGGAACTTTAATGTTTTTTTGTTTTTTTTCTGTGTATATAAAAAGTATTTTCTTTATTGCGAAAGATGAGGGAAATATCCATTATAAACTTGTTTTTCTGCAAAGGAATATCTACTGTTGGTTAAGGCCAATCGATGCTGCCTTGCTTTTTAATTCTTCATTTCCTTAGTGAAGGTATTAACATGCCACTTTCCCACAAATCTTGGTTTGCGTGCCTCTGTATGGACGGGGTTAAATTCAGGCCAGGAGCGCTAATGAGTTATCATTGTGTCCCCTCCCCTTGTCTGATGGCTTCCACCGCGGTCGGGCTTTGCGTCGTGAGAGTTGTAGCCGTTCTCGCAGTGTCGAAGGTCAACAAGCTTGGCTCGGGCTTGAGGTGCTGCGCTGCGCTCAGGCACATTTCCCCTGTCTTTTATCAGCCGTCGTCATTATTTAAATGCATGCCACATTCTCCATGTGATTCCTGTCGGGTTCCGCTCCGTTCAAAGAGAAGTTGGAAAGTAGGAGAAATAATTTGAGAAAAATCATGAATCATCTGCTATCCCCCGGTGATAACCTCGCTCCCCTAATGTTTGTTTTTTGTTTTTTGTTTGTTTTGCGTGTAAAAGGAATATCCTTGAATGAAGGCCTTCTGGATTCTGCTCACAGTTATTTTTCTGTACCATTCCTTCTGCTCATATTTTTTTTTTTAAACCCTCTTTACAAATTATAACTTGGTTTTTGATTTTTTTTGGCTATGCCTGCTCATTATCTCCACCCTCAAATGGAACATATGACTTTGTTGTAAAGTTATGGCTCTGTCAACTGAGTTTTACTAGTAGAAAACCAGTTACTTTTATGAAGTAATACTTTTCACCACATTTGTGTTATTTAAAGTTCAAACAGAGATGTCCTGCTACAGGGCTTCTGATACCTTTTTAATGGGAAATACAAGAAGTAAAAAAATGTTTTAGCAATAGTATATTAGTATAGATTTAAGTTTAAATCCATTTCTTGATTAATGGATGCATAACATATATTTTGGCTTAGTAGTAAAGTAAAATAAATATATTATTTACACAAAAGCTGGACGTCTTAGATCATTGTCAGTTTTACACGTCATTTTTTTACGGCCTGGATTTATGTAGCAGAAAGGCTTTTTCCAAATCATAAATTGAGTGAGACACAACGCTTTCTATTTATGCATTCTCACCATGTTCTTGTTACACAAGCCGAAGATGAATATACTTGCGTATTTTTATCTCCACAGCCTCAACTGGCCCTTTTAAATAAATATTTCCTCTAATCCAGTCAATTGTGAATCAGCTGGAGAGCAGAAGAAGAAGAATGCGGGTTTTCCAAATTAATTGAGGCCTGCCAGTCACGGCACAAATTATGCCGCAAATGCAGGGAGAACTAGAAAGTCACAGACTGCAGCAGAGTTAGCTTGGACGGGCATTAGGTTTCTACAAATTGCATTTGTGCTATGTGATCTCCTTCAATGGGGGACTGACCTAACCATCTACTGTGCAGCAGAGATGTGAGACAGAGGTGTTGTTTAAAACCAAAAAATAATCATAAACTGAACATGTTGCATGGTTCACCGTTAACGGTGTGGTTGCACGCTTGGTTAGCGTTGCACGCTCGCTTTCCGTGGGTAAAACGCGCTGTAGCTGGTGGCATTAAGTCCAGGGTGCCATCATGTGGCTTTAAAATCCCTTCCTCTGAATGATTAAAAAAAACAAGGGATTAATTCATTCCGGTATGCTTTGAATATCTGACCCATTTATTTCATTTTGTCTACATCGATTTATTTGTGCTCTGAATCCAGAGAGCATCTGCTTGCAAACAGAATATTTGAAAAGGCTCTTATTTGAAATTTCTACGATTTTATGTGTAGTGCCCCCCTCCCTCATTATTTATTTCATTCAGCTGGGTTCTGGAGTTTGAATAGCCAGGAGAATCCTCCAGAAATCCCTCTCTCTTTTCTGGTGAGTCCGTGTATGCGCCCTCCAGCTTTAGCATTACAGGGGAAATATCTCTGCACGGTACTCTACTGCCATCTGTTGCCAGCACGCAGAAAGTTTCACAAGATGATAATAATGAGGCCGTGTTGCTCACCTCCCTGATTGTTTCTGCTTTACCAGTTTATCATTCAGATGTATTTATCTAATGTTTCATTACGTCTTAAACACAAATCCGTCTTTGACCTATGTGTTAAATTAACAACATCCTTACATTTTTTCAGTGCCACTGTTTTTGTTTTTGTTTTGATTTTACAGCAAACTTACTGTATGCTGGTATAACTATTTGACCATATGGTATCACTGCTTAAACTCTTATCTCCATGCTTTACCTAAATTATTCAACCACCATGCACGCAACTGGGCCCCATGCACCTCGATCAAAGCAGAAGCCAGATGAATTAATTAATAAGTGAAGACTAAGGATAACAGTAGCCACCCAGCAGTATTGTATTTTATTTGTCGTTATTTAGTTTTTCTTTTTTTTCTCAGGGATAAAATATTTAAAAAGGGTTTGTTTTTCCTCCATTCTGATACACATTGCATTTTGCTTTTCCTGAAATGCTCTGAAGAGATGGTACGTGTACCTCACAGAACTGCCGCCTCTGGGGAAAGCCTTTGCACGATACCTCTTCAACCATAACCATCTTGCCATGTATGAACTGAACGTTAAAAGGAACAAACATTACGCCGTTTATCGCAGTTTTTAATCTATGGAGTTTCCCGGTCCTCTTGCTGCTCCAGCCACTTCAGGCTAAACGGGTCGGGCCTGGCTTCCGTGGGAGATAAGGGGTCACCTTTCACTCCAGCGAAACTCTGATGTTTGTATGAAAGCCAGGGAACTCTGTTCGGTGGTTGTAGCAGGTTCCCCTGAGCCGTATCCTTGGATTTAGGGATCCCCCGTGGTCCGTAGCGCTCCGGCCTCTCGTTCTGTAAGGATTCTCCCCCCTTAAAATTCTACTTTGGCTATCTTAAAATAGCCAATGTTTAATCAGTTTTGTTCTTGATCTTTGGGCTCAGTTCATTTATTTTTTATTTTTAAAAGAAACTCTTGAATATTTATAAAGTACCAGTTTTCATGATCAAAGACATTGGTGATAAAATTGTGCTAAAAATAAACAAAAAAATCTAATTTTCCTTACAAATTTGCACATGGAGCCACCCGGATAGCTAATTCGATAGGGGCACCCGAGCGCAGACTGAGCCCCATGAGCTGGAGTAAAGGTGGTCACCTGAGCGCAGACTGAGCCCCATGAGCTGGA
>JAOVYW010038749.1:0-18463 GCA_025775045.1 Hiodon tergisus | reverse complement strand
GAGAAGTTTAGACAGGGTGTTGTGTGAGAAAGTATAGGTGGAGAAGTTTAGACAGGGTGTTGTGTGGGAAAGTATAGGTGGAGAAGTTTAGACAGGGTGTTGTGTGAGAAAGTATAGGTGGAGAAGTTTAGACAGGGTGTTGTGTGGGAAAGTATAGCTGTATTCTAGCAATATTTCCTGAATGTCTCTGAAAATAGGAAGAAATTAAAAATAAAATAAAATAAAAATACAAAACAATGATTAAGCATTTAAAATGTAGTGTAAAAGACATAATTCATTTAAATAGTCAAAATTAGACCTAAATTAAAGTACATGTACAGCTGTGCTCAAAAGTTTGCATACCCTGAAAGAAATTGTGAAATTTTGGCATTGATTTTGAAAATATGACTGATCATGCAAAAAAAAACTGTCTTTTATTTAAGGATGGTGATCATATGAAGCCATTTATTATCACATAGTTGTTTGGCTCTTTTTTTAAATCGTTATGATAACAGAAATCACCCAAATAGCCCTGATCAAAAGTTTACATACCCTTGAATGTTTGGCCTTGTTACAGACACACAAGGTGACACACACAAGTTCAAATGGCAATTAAAGGTTAATTTCCCACACCTGTGGCTTTTTAAGTTGCAATTAGTGTCTGTGTATAAATATTCAATGAGTTCGTTAACTCTCACCTGGATTCACTGAGCAGGCTAGATACTGAGCCATGGGGAGCAGAAAAGAACTGTCAATAATTTTCATAATGTCAAGTAAGGTCCCAAGAGGCTAGAGCAACACTATCCAGTGCGTCGTTACACTGGACCTTAAGTCTTAACTCCATATAGACGTGTCTCCCAGTTATTTATAGGATAATTACAACTGAAGCATGTAAGCAGCCCATGCTGAGAGTTGCTTTGATCCCTGGGACAAATCACACCACGCAATGGATGGAGTGGAAGGCCTGGACCAAGGAGCACCAGAGGCAGAATGCCAGCAACAGACACCAATGTTTCAGGTTAAATAAGGATTAAAGACTGTAAACCTTGAAAAGCCCCAACTCCGTTTTCATTAAAAATACCAGTGCTTTGACTGTTTTACTGCCCCAGAGAGCAAAATTGTGTGGATTCCATTCTATATTTATACACTTCCATGTAGGTTTAGAGGGAATTAGGGAAGCACCCCAATTAGATAGATTTTTGTCAATCTGTATAGATGATTACCAAATATCTAAAGCATTTCAAAACAAGTATTGTTTGGTTATAAACTTGTTCAGTGGTTTCTTTATCTGCCATCTCATCTTGCACATAGTGTTTTTAAAATCTAAACATGGATTATACTCTACCCGCCAGGACCCTAATAACAACAAACTCAATATATCAGATTCAAAACAACTTCAATGGCCCAGCCCCCCTCCAAAAAAAAATCAATCCTCCTACTCGAACACCTGCAGCCTGAGCAGTGAAAATTCCTTCATCCCACCCCTTTCTGAATCTGGCATAAAGATTGGTCTGACATACTGCCAGCATTCCTAGGCTCCATTTTCTATTCTTTACTGAAAAGCGTTACCCCGATATCACTGAAAGTGTTTCAAAAGCTGCTAAGGTACAGCAGGAATTCAGAAGCTTAGCTAGCGTTTCATGCATGTGAGAGAGAAGAACATTTCATGTGTGTGTGGGGGGGTTCATATTTGTATGTAAGAGCGTTCATATGTGTGAGAACATTTCATATGAACATGAGAGCAAAAAAAATCTCATGAATGTAAGAGGAATACACTTCAACGTTTTTTCTCTACTTGGCCAGTCAAATATCCAATTTTTTAAGAGCAAAGTAATCACGAGGGATTTGAGTGTTTTACCCTCTTATTTTATTTGATCATTGTATCACAATAAACAGCTCTGATGAAAAATGTTATAAAACCCCACCTGAAAATCAACATCGTGGCGGGGGATACAGCCACATCACAATAGTGGCAATCACCCACGGCAAGTAAAAAAAAAAAACTGAGTTATTCGTAAAAATCATACAAATTATCATTCAAGTTATACCTACATGGTATGAACTGTAAGCTTTCCTTCAACTGCTAAAACCCCCTTTGTTCATTCTTTGAATTCCACAGGTGTCTTATGTTTCCAACAGCACGATAAAACACTTTGCTTGATTGTCTTCAATCCCCCAAGAGCCCACTCCTATAACAGGACTGACCACTCTTCTGGGAGGCATCCCTGGTTCACACTGACACTACTCCAATGGAATCCACCGAGAAAAGATTTCTCCAGAACTACAGTATTTAAAGGAAAGATATTGTTTTGATTTGTTTAGTTTTTTTAAACAATATTTTCTGTTGACTATTTGTATTGTATTGTAGCTTAAATAATTAAATAATTTTGGTACATTAAGAGTTTAATGATTAGTGCAAAGTAATGGTATTCCTAATAAATATGTGATGTCCGTTGTGAGTACAGGTTCACCAGAGTTTGTCCGGAAAGAGACGGAAACATACCATAAAGCTGTTGCACGGCGACGATGTCATCCCAGCTCAGAACCAGTGCCCTGCCCAGCTTCTTGTAGTAGGGTGACATGAGGGCATGGCGGACCGGCGAGTGTACCAGCCCCAGAGTGTGCCCAATCTCGTGCGCAATCACCATGAATAGGTTGTGCCCCTTGTGGCCATTCAGGGTCCAGCGCTCTGCCATGTCAAAGTGCGCCTCACCTCGACAGGGGAAGAATGCGTGCGCCAGGGCTCCCCCTACAGGGCCACATACAGTATAACATCTGAAAAGAGAATGGCTTGCATTGCTTGGAGACCATGTGGCCATCTGATCCAAGTCTTCACCAATGCAGTGCAGCTGAACTCTTCCACCACTTCTAACATCTTTGATATTCGCTCATGGCGATTTAAAGTTTTCATTTTTGGTTTCACACTCATGAATCTAAATGCAACCACACAGTCATATAACAGTGCCTTAAACATTCTACCAGCTGCAAAATACAGGCTACAAGTGGTGGTCAGACAAAATAAATAATTAGGCAGGGATAAGGAATTTGGCAAAATTCTTATTTAGCCTCTCGTTTGTAGACAGGTGTCAGACACAAAAACGTCACTGCTAGTTACTTTTATCAAAACAAGCATTAAAAACACAAGTGTACACAATTTGCATATTCTATTATCATATATAAACTTATTTCATACAATTTCTATCTGTATACATGTTTGTATAGATCTATGAGTAAATACAACCAATTGATATGGTTTATTTGGCTTCTAAAAGTCTGCTGGAAAATTAACTTTAGTAATCAACCTCAAGTTGTACCTTGTTTTTCAGGACACACATTTCTGAGGATACACAGCAGTTGTGAGGATAATTTGTTTTCCAAACAACATAATACAGCCACAATGAACTTAACATCTCCTTATAAATCACTGGGAAATGCTTAACGCCGGATCCCCACCTGGGCCGTCGAAGGCGTTGCCCGTGCCATCGTTGTGCTCGCCCTCGAAGAAGGCCAGGCGAATGTCAGCGGGGCCCTGGGTAACCTCACAAAAGGCCAGCGTGGACACGTTGCTCCACAGCTGGAAGGCAGTACGCACAGCCAACCTCACCTGGCTGGAGGATAGGCTCCGGGGCCAGTTCTCCACTCTGTAAGTCAGGAGCCGCTTGTGCCATTTCTCCCCTGCAGGGAGACACAGCACTCTATGAGAAACCGCCGGCCCGAGAGCGGCTGGAGACGGAGACACAGGGGGAGGGTGCATTTCGTTTATTTGGAATCTTGCAGAAAAAAAAAACAATAAGTTAATCAAAACAGGAAAAAACTTTAAGAAACTGCACGCGTTGGGGAAAACCTAAATAACTAATTTAACTCAACAACCCTTATCAATAAAGTTCTCCTTCAGTGCCACAAACACAAATAGCCATCAACCCAAGACTTTTGCCTCCATTCCACCAGCTCTGCTTTGGATTTGGGTTTTGGCGCCTGAGTGTAATTACCATTAGTAGAACCACACTCAGGTCCGCAAATGATGTCCTATTAGGTAGCAAGGTCGTATTAGCTTTGCTTTCAATCATCCCAATTGGGGATTTTCCACGGGCTTGAGGAACATATAACATATAACGTGTATTATAACATCCTGACATTGTACCAAACATCTACCTCTCTCTCTCTCTCTTTCTTTCTCTCTCTCTCACTCACACACTCACTTTTCATGCAGGGTTTGCTGAATGCTTATAGTCCTCCTGCTCTGTACAAGAGACCAAACAGTCTGGGCTAGACTACAATTAAGCAAACACCAAAGCAAACAGCCAATCTGGGTCTGCCAGAAAGAGCAGCTGATCTGTACCATCGACCGAACAGAGAGGATCTGAGAGGCCTGTAATTGAGACACGTATGGGGAGAGCCTTTACCAGCCGCTAAGAAGAGAGAATAGTGTTCCCGTCATTACCCTCCGTCTTAAACACAGGCGGCCCAGAAGCCCAGGAGGCATTGAGGTAAAAGGTTTTATATAGGCTTATTTGATAATGGGTTAACAAAAAGCTGACAGAATTCCTCCAGTATTACTGTGACCATGACTTCCCTGAAACCGTTTCACTAGCTAGGATGGTGTGATGGTGCCAACAGAGAGGCGTGCATTCTGAGCCAAGAGTTCGCACACCTCTGATAGAGATATGCTTCCTGTGGTGCTTATCTCTGACAAGGGCAGTGGAATGTGTATTCACAGGGAGCCATGGTCAACTGTACAAATTCCTAAGAGTCCTGTGAAATTTTTCTGTGATAACACTAAATGTCTACCCCGCCACCCCCCCACCCACAACTCCAGTTAAGAATAAAACAAACCCACGATTCCACTAGTAGTACAAACATCATTATTGGTACATTAGAAAATGTATGAAGATGCAAGTTCTTGCCTTTTTAAGCATTTGACAACATTACTTTTTTACATTCCGTGCTTGATCAGAGAGAGGCACTTTTGCACAATGGCTTCTCCAACACCCCAATCCACAAGCAGCGAACAGCAACTTTTGCCCTCCAGCAATGGAAAAATTCCACCAATTTCGGCGAGTGTTAAATAACTCTGGTGTTACGCCTCTCGTAACACAGGGCTTGAAAGAAACGTGTTTAGTGCACAAGGAGTAGATGGCAGCTATCAGGTATTGACATGAAGCTGGCAAACAAAGAAATGGCTGCATTCCTAAAGCATGAACAAATCCTCCCGGGAGCATTGTAGAACGTGGAATAATCACCAGGCAAGGCAGCATGCTGAAGGCTGCAAACAAAGGCAGGGTTGCCTTTCCTCCATCACACAGACACGATATCTAGAGTATTCCACCAGGCAGGTACATACAGGCTGGAACTTGGGCCCATAAATGACACTTTGCTCTGAATCATTAAAAAATAATAGGGATGTATGCAGGTACAGTAAGTAATATCTATGTTTTTTAAGAGCAAGGTGGCCATTTGCCCCAGGTCAAGCACCACAGAAACAGTCCAGAATGTGTTCCTGAGCCACAGAGTACAGGTGGACACACACCTAAAGTGGCTTGATTGATGTGGCCGGTTTAAGCACATCCTTTGCGAGTGACTTCATCACGCTCAGCAAAGCAGTGGTGACGGACAACAGAAAAAGAAAAGCTTTGCTTGTATTGTAGATCATAAAGAGAGCATTTCCTGTACTGCTCCCTGTGTCGAGCAAAGTGATCAACTCTGGAATAAAAGGTGTGTAATTAAAGCAGCACTGTTAAAAAGAAAAATATTCTTAGGAAAATGCCATGCTGGTTCAACTTTCACCTGCACTTATTTACACAGTTCTAAATACCTGTACTGGGCCTGCCATGTAATCTTTTAAGACCCAGACTCAGTTCTACATAAAAACATACAAAAACAAACATATAAAACTTAGTCATCTGCCATGGGTGGCTACAGATTTTACATTCCAGCCTCTGAGGGCCCAAGTATAACTCAATCAAAAAGCACTTAGCACAGCAAATAATTTGGAAAAAACGAGTACTGAACGTGTTCATCGAGTAGTGAAGGTTTTGTTTATAAAGCAAATATGAAATATATATGAAATATACAGGATTTGTGATCTGCAGTGGGGAGGGGTGCCATCAATATGATTAACAGTAGACTTTACATAGAAAGTAACAAGTGAGAACAGATGGCAAAATACTTTTAAGAAGTGTTTACTTCTTTAAAAATAATAAACCAGGCAGTACGGTCAATTTGACCACATTCAAACAGAATATTCTCAAATGCATAGCCTCCCTTGTAACAAATTTCAATTAAATCCAGAAAACCGTCCTTGAGATGTCAGTCATGCATAAGTCCAGAACAAAATTCTTTATCCCCCACTTAGCACTAAGTTTAGAGGAGCTCATTGCACAGACAGTGTTCTGGCCATTGCCATGAGAATTAAAGTAGTAGGATGGTTCCACATTATGTTTTTTCCCTGTGTTACTTAACACTGCTCGGCAGGATCCTCGGGTAAATCTGAAAGCGAGGCGGCTGACCTGCAAGGGTGTAGCGCTTGCTCCTAGAGTGCTGTGTCCCGCTGCCCTCTGGTTGGCCCAGGAAGATCCCACGCACCCTCTGGGCCCAGGCGTGCCGGCTGCGCTCGTCTTTCACGCCGCATCGGGGAGCACCCATCTGCTCCAGGGTGGCGCGGTCAAGATGCCCTGTGACCGGCAAGCGGGACAGCCACTGGAACTCCCTAAAGGGAGAAAGGGGGTGAGCAAAGAGCACTGCCACGGCGAAGAACTCTGCAATGTCCTGCAATGGCCACTACATAAAAAGCAGCACAGGACCCACTGGTTCTGGGTAATTCTGGGGTGGGACCAGCTATTCTTTTGTTCCAAATTCCCCTTGATGTGCGTTTAGAACCACTTAGTTCGAAGCGGCCAATTTGCCGTGTCACCATTGGCCCCTCCAAATATCAAATATCAGCGGGGATTAGTCCACACAGCTCTGTTTACTTGCTAAAGAACCCAAAACTGAGCAGAATGGTCTCACACCCCTAATCGACAAAGATCTCGTAAATTCCACTGTTTATAACGGTTGCAGGCTCATTAATCTCACCTATACAAATATACTGATCCACAAATTGCTTTTCCTTCTTCTGAATGCTTGAGTTCCCCCACAAAGACTGAGTTGCTAAATGTTACTTTAAATCTAATGTAACATAGAAAACAGAGCGGAGTGTACATTGTTTGTTGAGGGATTTCAATGCTTAATTATGCTAGGTTCAAATTATTATTATTTTTGTAGTCCCACCATGGCTGCTGTACCCTTGAGCAAGGTAATTAAGCTGAATTGCTTCAGTAAATATCCAGGCGTATAAGTGGATGAATGTGGTAACTGTGTAACAAGAATCTGCTGAGCAACTACTAATGTATGTTAATACATAACATGGCCTTGGATGTATTATTTAATTTACATATCTATTTGACAGTTGGATTAAATCACCCCAGTATGCCACACAACACTGACAGTACCTGACTGCTGAGATGATCTCAGCTGAACCGTGTCTGGGGTCATCCTGGGGCAGGTAGCCATATTTCTCCAAAAACTCCTGAAATAAACAGACACAGAACATTCCTCCTGTGGAAAAGAACACATTATTTTGTGTCGTAAACCTAAACCAAGGTAGCCTTGCAGTGCAAACCCTCCAGACTGCCGCACAGTTTCTTAGCATGGGAGAACACATTAAGGCAGAGTCCCACAACGCTCGCCCCACGCTGGGCTGATTACACCCACAACGCTCGCCCCATGCTGGGCTGATTACACCCCCAACGCTCGCCCCACGCTGGGCTGATTACACCCACAACGCTCGCCCCATGCTGGGCTGATTACACCCCCAATGCTCGCCCCACGCTGGGCTGATTACACCCACAACGCTCGCCCCACGCTGGGCTGATTACACCCCCAATGCTCATGCTCAGCTGGGTGTAAACAAGCCATGGTGAGAGGCCCACAGAGCTAATACTACTTTTTGTTTTTAGCATTTTCTGACTAAAACTAGAATCTAGACCAATATTTAGCCTTTTATTTTAAAATATTTAAAATATTCCAGGTCTCCTTGAAATAGAGATAATCCAGAAAGGAGTGTAATCCAGGTAACATTTTTTTTTGTAGAATGACTGTTTTGTAAAATGACCATTTAGAGAATTACAATAATGAATTATTTAATCTTCTTAAAACAAACAGAACTTAGGCAAACCCAAAAATATGTGCTTTAAACTATACTACAGTGCAAAGAATAAAAGTATTCCACATACAGCCTTTGGATTTTCAATACAAACACCTGACCAAAAATATTCAAAGGCGAAAAGGATATCGAAGTGCACATGTTGTCTTGCCAAAGACAGGAAAGGATAATTTACTGAAGACTAAAGCACAAAAGGTTTGCATTCTACAACTGAGACAATTATGGTTCGTGCTTTGACTTTGAAATTATTTTCCACAGAAAGAAACTAGCTTCAAGGCAAAACAGGAATGTACTTGTTGGATAAAAATGTGCACAGGCCAGATTTTTTGGGGGGAAGTTTCATCCCAATAAACACCCATGGCAATCAATTTACAGAAAGTAACGTGTGTGTTTTTCTTAAATCTAATTCGACTGCTGGTATTTTGTTTTCTACTCTATCTCCATCTCCATCAAGCAAAGTGAAAGAAAGCTGGTCCCACGACATCACCACAAAGGAGGAGGCACAACAGTGAAAAAGAGGCTTTGGTTGTGTACCCTGAAAGACTGATGAGGGGAAATTAACATACAGCTGCCCTGCCACAATGATTTAAAAACAGAACGTAGCACAGGGGCTTCCGGGCACCAGCAGATGGATTACAAAAGTTTTCTAGCTCTGAGACAGGGTGACACAAGTCAAAATGGATATTAGGTGAAGCCTTTACTGTCACCTGAAAACAGACCCCCCCTCCCCCAAAAATTGGGGCTAAGGTATCAATTCTCTGTCCGGCAGATATGGGGGGGGGGGGGGGGGCTGTTATCAGGTCCCCAAAAATTTGGGGATTAGTTATAAATTCTCGGTCCGGCATATTTGGGGGGGGGGGGGGGCTGTTATCAGGTGACAATAAAGGCTTCCCTGATGGCATGAACAACACAAGGAAAATGCGGCTTTCCAAATGTTCTGTTTGCATCAAGAGCTGCTGTGTAGTGAATAGTGATTGTGAGCACTGTAGTGTGTACAGCTTTTAAGACCAAGCGGAGTCTAGTTGTCACCAACTTCATTCTGTCAATGTGCAACCAGGGCAAATTATAGTCTTCACTTCACGAAGGTCAACCTCGGGCGCAGTTTTGGGTTGGAGGACACCAAAAGGAATTCTGAGTGGTAAATACAGGGAGAAAAGGTCTGTGTGCAGAGCTGGGTTCTCTGGGTCACAAATCCAATAGTTAACGTTGCAAACTTGGTTCGGCTCGTTAAGTTTTTGTGCCTGCTGATAACGCGTCTAAGTGGGCTAGGAGAGTAAGATGCTTCAGAATTTATCAACTGTTCGGAAATCAAAGGCACTATATTACCCACCTTCACTGAAATACCAATAGATGGTTTCAATTCAGAAATCATTACGGGGGTAATCGTCTCGATTCTACATAGTATGACAAAACGATTTTATATATGAATTAATTTTATTATGCGGAAAATGCCGAGGGTACGGCAATCAATAATTCCAAATGCGTCAAATCAAGCACACTCATGTGAATGTTAAAAAAAATTAAAAATAACTGCAAATACGTAAACCTTGATGACTAATTTTTTTTTACCAAAGACCGAAAGAAAAAATTGACTACCAAATGGATTTTCTATCTTCACATTTAATCAACATCTTATTTAAAAAGTATTTAAACTCAGACCATCGAAAGTTACACGAATCAAAATATTTTAATAAAAGGCAACTCAGTAGTTTAAATCGTAACAGCTGTAAATCGGAAGGCAAAATTATTTATTTTGCAAACGTCCATACTTAAAACACAATTACCTGGAACGACGTAGTCTGTCTTCTTTGGAGCGTGTACGCCGGTAAGCTCGACATTGAATTTGCGAGATAAAATTGTAAAATGAGACGCAAAATAAGCGTCCCATATTTACCTTTAGTTTGCGGTGTGGCATAAACACCCATCCTTCGAATCCTTCTGCAGCAGCTAGAGATTACTTATTCCAGAAACATGTTCCCGTACATAGTTGGCAACTTTGGTTCTTTCATGACGACTGGCACGGAATATAGCACAGTGCCTCTCGTTTACGCAGGCTTCCGTACACTAGCGTATCATTATTAGCCCATCTCCCGTTACGTGAATAAAAATCTGAGGGTCGTGAACAGGGAGTTCAGTTCGTGTTGAACCGCCCGCATCTGTCAAGTCAAGGGTGTAACTAGATCACCTCAGCCAAGTCAGAGGGCCAAATAAATGTTAATCACCGGACGGCGTCACCAAACCCAATCGGATATCATCATAGAATGCCACAGCAAGCGACTGCGGTACTTTTACACGAACTTGAGTGCACTAACTCAAATTAATAATTAAAAACCAAACCAAGACAACTTAGTTTGTTCTTGATTGGAAATTGTAGCAATTTGGTTATATAACGTAAATAACAAGTTTATACATTAAGCCATGCAATTTTTCCAAATGTATAGCAGAACCATAAAAGCAACTATATTATTTTTTACTTCGTACATAGTTACAAAATAAGTGTTAAATCCACACTTTGCATTATGAAACCAGTACATATTTGGTGCCAGACTTCAAGAATCTGGGATACATTCAGGATTAGCGTTTTAAACCAGACAACCTAATTCAAAGATGAAAAATACCAAAACAAACTCACAAGTAAAATACTTTATTCAATTTACAAAACAATGTAATTTAGCAATGAAATATTTTACAATGTGTTCCGAGTTTACTGTTAGAACTAAGGAAATAAGAATTTTAAAAAAGCATGCCGTTTCCCCCACTACCCCTCTACTTAGAGATTCACGCTAGCTGCACATCAGAATCTCACCATTGGACAGATTAGGAGCAGTTTGTGAGGTTCAGATATTGAAAAGTGAACTGAAAATCCAAATAAACCCTCCCCCACCCTTTAAACCCTAGACTGGAATGAGATTAATGGGCAGCCTCAGTATGGCCTGTCTCGCCGGTCTTCTCTGTGATCGCCTCTGTAAGGAAGAAACAAAATTAGCTCAGCAATTCTTTAATATAACTGGAACTTATTTAAATTAGTCACTTATTTTCAAGACCCCCCCCCCACTTGTGGTGAAAGTCTCCAATCCAAGGGTTCAGACATTTAAGCTACACCGCCAAAAGTATCCCTCGGTTGTTCACCTTCCTCCCATCTTGTAGCCACCAAAGCCACCTCGATCGCCACCACGGAAACCACCGCGGCCTCGGAAGCCGCCTCGGTCACCACCATATCCACCACGCCCACCGCGATCTAAAAGGAAAAGTGATAAATGTACACTTTGCTTGAATTCAGTAGTCATAAAAAAAAAACGACATTAAAAAAACGACATACCTCCATAACTATCCCCAGGTTTCGCTGTGCCACACTTGTTGCATTCGGTCCGCCTTGCAAAGTTCATATTGCCACAAGAACTGAAAGACAGTTTCTAAAGATAAGTCTTCATGTCTCCAGTCTGAGCATTCAAATCAGACCCAGTGGCAGGTCATGCAGTTCTATTATTCAGGCAGATACTGCAGATTAACCAAACTTACATTTAAGTTACTTTGGAATTGTATCACACTATTGCAAAATATTACAAGAACTTATCCTGACCTATTTGGACAAGGCCAGTCTCCTCCCTTCACATCAAAAGAAGGGCCTCCACCAAAACTTCCACGACCACCACCTCTGTATCCTAGGGAAGGAGGGAGGACACATTAGTTAAACACACAAGGGAACGTTTATAATTTACAGAAAGTCTTTATTTTACAATTTAAGACATTGAGGCAAGCTAAGCTAGCCATGGGGGATTGAAGTGCCAAGCTGTAATCAGTTTTGGGGACAATTTAACCGATTCATAACAACCTGTCACATGCACACAGAGGCTCTGAAACACAGTGCAACGCTAGGGTACCTCCACGTCCTCTGCCACCCCGCTGCATGAATTCTGCCCTTCGGGTGGCAAATGATACCTTGATAGGTCTCCCCTTGAATTCCTTCCCTAAAAATTTACAAATGATGAGAAAACCAGAAAGGGTGGGAACCAAGTCAACACGGGTGGTGGGGGGGGGGGGGGCCTTACCATCAAACCAGTCGATGGCAGCTTTAGCAGAGGGAGGGTCATCAAAAGAGACAGTGGCTTCCCCTTTTAATCTTCCAGTGGCTTTGTCAGTGTACAAGTTAATCATGGGCAGACCAGTTTTCTTATTTAACTGCAGAAATAAAACACAAAGAAAAGTAAAAATGGAGAAAAGGAGCGTGCAAATCGTTAATCGTATCTTAACCACTTGACCCCTTGCCTTAATGATGCCGATCTGTTTGAAGAACTCTGCAACCTCAGGAGTGGAAACCTCTTCTCCAAGTCCTTGGACAAAGATGGTGTTATTATCAGAGTTGTCCTGATCCCCACCTGCAAGAATACAAAATGTCTTGACACCCACTCATGGACATTTAAAGCAGTGTCACCTATAATGTCATTTCAGGACAGGCGAGCCAATTGGCCGCTCAGAAGTCATTCAATCATACGTGCCTCACCTGAATCATGGCTTGGTCCATCAACCCTAGAGCCTGAAAGACAGAGGAAAAAAACGAAGAAAAAAAAACATTTAAGCAGTAGACTTAAAATCGACATCCTTTAAGACGACACAGATTTCAAAACACAAGGTTCCAATTTCTCACTAAAGATTTTGCTACCGCGTTTTCCTATTACAGGAAGTTAAAGCCATTTATGCATCCCTTTCAATACAGCTGCACCTTTTACCAAACCTACCAATGTCAACCCAGTATCTGCAAGTCTACTTTTAAACCAAGAATTCTTGCTATATCAGGTTCCATCTTCACCAAGGGCATAGGTTCCTTCTTTTTTTGGAGTAATACTGAATGCCGTTTCCTCTGTTCATCATGCAACAGTATATTACAAGGCCTAGTTAGACATTACGTTGTTTCCGGCAGTACCAAGATGATTACACCGGCAAGGTAGAAACGGATCCTTTGCCTTGGGTTGGGACACAAAATAGTGGCTTTTTAGAGTTGCTCTTCTTGCTAATACAGAATGTCCACTGAAACAGTTCTGATACTTATCACTTACCACCGAAATTTTTGAAGCCACCACGGTCACCACCTCTGCAGAGGAAAAATTGAAGAATTTGATGGCCTTCCATTGTCACACTGCGAGCCCAACGCTCTTTTTGTGCTCTGACCAGTGTGCAGTTCCTGCTACTTTATCGCAAAGGTGAGCCGTCACCTTTACAGGTAAGAACAATGGGCCGATGCTCTGAACACTTCCCGTGTAGAGAAGCAAGATGATACATTCTTCCGTCACCCACCCATCCATCCATGGAATCCTGCTACTACTGAACGTTAGGAATAACTAAAAGTGCAATTTTTGGACCAGAACACAGGTCACCCAATCAAATCATTCAAGATCTGATCCGTCTCAAATTTGTAAATTTGCATTAAGGCGGTCCTCAGCAAAACTTTATCCAGCAATCAAAATTGCAATTCTGGTTATTTTTCCATTTAGGAAGTATTAATTGGCTTCAATAGCAGAGGTCCAAGTTTAATTTCATTCACTTTCAAACCTGTAGCATAAAATGTAAACCAAGTTAACAAACATTATTGAACCCAATATAAAAAAGTAAATCTAGATGGAAAGGTTTTTAACTAAGGCAATCTGAATTACAATAACGTAAATGAAAAACAAGCACAACGGCTTTATAAAAATCTACCAGAAAAGTGTCATCCAGCATGAATGTGGCCTCCAATGCCTAGTTATCAGATTTGTGACAGCTAACCTGAAGCGACAGGTTCAAATGAAGTTTGATGAAACGGGGCCAAAACGCAATATCCAAGACACGGCACCAACAATTGGTCTTAGACATATATGTAAATTACAATGGTTTTTTGTAGCCCTGAAGGGCTCAGTCATTCCATTAGTTGTAAAAATGTAAACATCTATGTCCGTTAAGTAGGTAAGGGGGTCTTGTGTGCGCCACCCAAAATAAAGCAGAATACTACATACCTTACACAAAATGTTTGGAGGAAGGGGTTCCTTCTTCCTACTAAGAGTCAAAGGTATATCCATTTGACTTAATGCAGGCATAAAGTACACTAGAGAAATTAACTATTGTCATTCAGATTAATTTGAGGACAGAGACATTTCGAGGTAAACATTGAGGGGCAAGTTGAATTTCCAAGAGAGTATGGGAATTTTTACCAAAAATATGTATATGGCATGGTCTTGTGCAATTGTATTATTGGCATAGTAGGAGCCATTTTTCTCTAAAAGAACACCTCTAAAAATTTGTCTTCAACAGTTCCTATATTTTTTGACCACCAACACACTGAACATGAACCCAATGTCCAGAGCAGCTCTCCACCACCCTCAGTCAGACAAATTAGGGTGGGGGGGGGAAAAGGTTTGACACAAGTTCTTCCTCCAATAGTTAACGGTTACTTGAAAGTACAGTACATAAATATTTAAGAACAATCATTTTAGTTATCTTTCCTTTTGGTCCATTTTTGTAGAACATTTTGGACACTCAGTATCAGTCCCACTGAACAGTTGCTATGGTTCATCTTTGAAAATAGTTGAAGTGGCAAACTGAACGTACTGATCACTGCAAACATCTGGAAAGCCGTTTAAGAGAACGGCACAGAGTGCCACCAGCTCAAAATTAGAACGATCAAAAACCACAGAGTTTCAGCTCTGGACTAAGGGGGTTTATACATTATATACAGTTTTAAAGGTTTTATTAATATAAATGTAGACAGGTCCTTCATTAATATTAAAGTTTAGAGTTTTGGATGCATCCATTACACCAGGCTCTTCAAGACAATGCACCACAAGGTAATCAGGCAACCGAGGGCATACAAGATGACCCAAGACACAATTACTGGGTATAACGAAACCCACATCCATATTCCAATAAATCTCCCATCCACCCGAGACTAAATCCTAATCAACGAGCAACTTACACTTTTCAGAAAACTTTACTACTAAAAGTAAGCAGGACCTGTTGCTGAATGAGAATTTTCAGAGAAAGTGTACGGAGAACAAAAGGGTTGCAAGTGTCAGATCCTGCATCAATTTTCAATATGCTTTATCTGGACCTAGTATGGGCGCTGGAATAATAGCGCTAAATCTAAATGTGAACAGCTGCCTTTCCACACATACCCAAAAACTATATGGAGAATGTATTGGACCTTAAAAATAATGAATACGCTGTAGGTAAAATATCTGAAATTTCCCTAAGGATATTGAACGAGGGGTGCCTATGTGCATCCGAAATATGAAACAAAGTACCTGTACATTTAAAACATTTTGAGACTCACCCCACACCAAAAGGTGGACCACCTCTTCCATCCCGATCATATCCGCCACGCCCCCTGCCTCGGTACCCGTCATTCTGGTCATCTCCCCCATACCTTCTCATCCCTTGACCATTATCACCTGAAGGGAGCAATACTCACTACATTATCTCCGTAGATTAATTAGCAACCTCTGAGGAAAAAGGACTTAAGACATTTAAAATGAGAAACTTGGGGCAAAGCATTACCATCATATCGCCTCCCGTAACCCCCTTGAGACTGTCCAGAAGATCCTTGCTCTCCGTATCCTGACTGCTTACCATATGACTTTGCACCATACCTTTAATAGACATTAAATACATTAATATCACCCAAGTGGAGAGGGGGACAGCAAAATAACTAACAGATGTGGGTAATCTTACATTCAAAAGGATTACATTAGAAAGTTCCTAACCACTTCAACAAGCCTTTGAATTCAAAGCAGGCATCTGATCTTACCCCCCTGAAGCCTCGGTGCCCTGCTGTCCATAGTTGTCATACCCAGGCTGTGGCTGCTGCCCATAGCCGCTCAAAGAGCTCTGACTTGTCTGCCCATAACTTTCCCCTGAAAGGGCGAGAAAAATCAGTTCAGGCAACGCGATGAAAACACAAAATGATGAGAAAGTGAACCATCGCACGTACCTTGCTGTCCGTAGCCTGAACCATATCCCTGTCCACCATATGAAGAGCCCTGGTTCCCTTGGCCATAGCTCTGAAAGCAATACATGCAAGCAACTGAAAAGCACCTCTTTACAGACAGGAGTAACCTTATCCTACATACAGCTTGACAACAATACAATAATGAGCGTTTAAACTCAAATAGGAAAAACACTGTATAGGACTGTATAAACTCACCTGTGCAGGTTGTGGGTAGCCCTGAGATGGGGGAGCCCCATATGATTGATAACTGAAAAAGTAAAGCACATAATTTGACCGTGTCATAAACAGTACATTTAATGAGTAAGAACAGTGAACTTCACTTAAACTTACAATTGCTTAAAATCACGGGTAGACTTGTCATTTTAGCGCAACAAATGAAACCCATAAGTAAAGCGTAGCACGAGTGAACCCTAATATTACCATCTAAAACATCCCACCAAGCTCTCAATACAACAAATGACACCAACTCATACCTTTGTTGCTGTCCGCCAGGATGACCATACCCAGAATCTAAAAACAACGAAACATGTCAGGTTATACAATTCAGCTAATTTACTCCGGCTAAATCTTTAAGAACGCCTGGAAAGGGAATCCACTAAGGTAACACAGTTCTTCTCGAAAGCATTTGTATTTAGCGCCAATCTATTCATGTCGAAATCGACTGGTAGGGAAACGGCTTACACGGTTTGGTATAGTTTAACTAGTACATGACAAAATATACACTGTAACGTTCCAACACACGTTGTCTACTGATGCAAAGTATACGTTGTTTTTGTAAATTTCAACACTGAAGCTCTAATGGGATCGATACGTTTATGGGCCTATCTTAACCACGGTGAGTATGCTGAAAATTGCGGCCTTGAAATTAAAACTCCAATCACAAGAAAATGAGCAAACGCAGATATTACCGTAAATCGAGTCTCAATCTTGTGTGAAATGCAAACATAGCACCTTTTAGAAGTGGTGAATTTAAGCATTACTGCGACAAGCTAGCTATTACAAATATACAATACCCCGTCCGTTTTTTGTGGCGCTCACTAGCAGAACATTTGAGGTGCATCGAAAATGCGGACTGTGAGAGGCTGTTAAATGTTAAATTTCACGTTAATATAAAGTAACGGGTATACAGCCTGCCAGTAAATTAAGATCTTACCAGAGGACATTCTTCAACTTTATATAAAAACGAATAGCCACTTCCGATTCTTAAAATGTCAGGCACAACAAAACCCACACCGCAGATCTTATGAACTCCGACCTGCCCCTGGATAGTAGTATTTAACTTGTCGAACAATAACATGGTAATAAAATCTATAAATAAAGACATTAAAACGGCCTGACCCATACATTATGTATGCAAGTGTTAGATATTTAATATAAGTAGTACATATATTTCTTATGTATAGCGAAGCAAATAAAAAAGCATTAAAAACTATAATTAATTTCAATGTACCCCTTTCTCTTTGGTAAAATGGTATAGTCCCCGCGCTTGCGTTTTCGTCAGAGCAGCTGAAAAAGAGAGTTGTGACACGCTGTATCTCACAGACAGACTGTCATGTGGTTCATATTGCTGTCAATGGTTCCAAACAAATCCTCGCTGTTAAACTGTTTGAATCAACAGCATCAGCGACTATATTTGCCACACATTAGGTAAATATTAACGCGCAATGTACATTGATTACTACGTTTATAGTAGTATATTTTCTGCGGAGTGATAGAGAGGCAGCATTAATTCGTTTTTCTGTGTTTAATTTTGGAGAGAAAGGGGATACCATAACGTAGAATACATTTACAGTATGTTTTTCCTTGAATGGGCAGTATTCATAGAAACTTACTCAACCTCCTACAGGGAGATGTACATTGTAGACTGTCCAGTACATTGAATCTGAAGTTAAATAATGATAATTGGTTGTTTTCAGTAACCAGTCTTCTCTCCCTAGACCTGGTCCCACCACAATGCCATGCTGTCTTGGTAGCCATTTTTCTCTTCCACTGCATTATGACTGTCCCTTGATATACACACATTTATATCGGTACACCGAGCTAAAACTAATACAGACTAAAAGTCCTGCAATAAATCCTACCTGAAGGTCATGAAGGTTATAATTTTTTTGTTTTTGTTGTTTAGGGGTGTTGATTCAATTCTTTGATTATCTTGGAGGATACACAGAGCCGTTTCTGACAATTACATGCCTTATTGGTTTTTGGATCATTTGTAGATAACAAGCTAGCTAGGTCATCAAAGTCAGTCTTCCATAGTTTAACATGTTAGCTCTTCAACAAAAAAATATGTAAAGTAATTAGCTATCTAT